>RQTK01001403.1:34778-82573 GCA_003991915.1 Elysia chlorotica | reverse complement strand
GGCGTGTCGGCACTAAGGGGCATGATAGAACAGGAGACGTACGTGTCACCAAGGATGACGAGACTGTGTGACTTCTACGACGATAAGTTATGGAATATTTACGCACATTTAGGACTAGTAGCTCATTAGCTAAGTAAGTCTGGTACAGAGCTGTGATTCAACGCCGGTGCAATCATGCTTCTTTGCATTACCGGGTACTCTCAATGCAAAAAAAATGTCTATTATTTTATCTTAGTGATTTAGCTCTCATAGTAAAAGGTCAAGCACGAGGCCCATCCTACCTCAAACGTATCGAGCATCAGGAATACGGTGACGGGCTCCTCATCTTCCACCAGCACTTTCTGCCGCTCCTGTGTCGGGATGCTCAGCTCTCGGCACTGCCTGATCACCTGTAGGCACAGACAAAACGATTAGTTATATTGTGGATGGGCCCCAAGACTGGCGTCTGACAATTTAATGTGCGGGTATACCATGCCAAATGAGACAGGGCGGGTATACGATAGCTCCGATCCCAAAGGGATTGACCACTTTCGAAAGGGGCGAATGGGCTTAAAGTGGTAGATCGTTGGTCCGAGGTTCGAAAACCCCAATTGGTCAAAAATTTTATTGGTCCGTTTTCGTCCCTTACTAGTTGGGTCGGTGTCAGTGTAATGTGACTGACTGACACACGGATTCAGGTATCCCCGCCCTCATCTTCCACCAGAATTTTCTGACGCTCCTGTGTCGGGATGTTCAGCTCTTGGCACTGCCTGATCACCTGTAGGTACACACAAAACGATTGGTTATATTGTGGATGGGCCCCAAGACTGGAGTCTGACAAATGAATGTGCGGGTATACCATGACAAATGAGACAGGGCGGGTATACCATGGCTCCGATCCCAGACGGGTTGGCCACTTTGAGAAGGCGAATGGGCTTAAAGTGGTAGATCGTTTGGTTGGTCTCAGGTTCGAAAACCCCGATTGTTCAAAAATGTATTGGTCCCTTTTCGTCCCCTACTGGTTGGGTCGGTGTCAGTGTAATGTGACCGACTGACACACGGATTCAGGTATCCCCGCCCTCATCTTCCACGAGAACTTTCTGCCGCTCCTGTGTCGGGATGCACAGCTCTCGGCACTGCCTGATTACCTGTAGGCACAAACAAAACGATTGGATTGGAAGGTTCGGGTTTAATTCTCATAAAAAACAGCAAGAAAGCAGTCTTTCGTTGTAGGAGAGAAGCTTAGACGAGCTTGCGCAAGTGGTAGAGTGTTGGTCTCCGAATCGGGAGGTTTTCGTTTCGAAACCCACGACGAATGCTCAAAAACGTATTTCTCCGATTTCGTCCGCTACTGGTTGGGTCGGTGTCAGTATATACATTCGGGTAGAAAATCAGCTTCCGACGCAAAAGAGTTCGAATCCTGGCTGTTGCGTTCCCGTACTGGTTGGTTCGGTGTCAGTATAATGTGACCGGCTGAGACAGGTGTCATGGTATCTCCGCCCTGTCTCGTGTGTGGCAGCACATAAAATTATTACTATGTTTATGATTATTGTTATTATTATCATGATCAATTATCAGACGAAGAAAGAAAAACAAAACAAAAAAATATGTACAGAAAATACACTGTTCCCAGATCAATATGTTTGCCGGCGTTATAATTGTTCCAATGCATGACTCCCTCTAAACATGCACCGTAATGAATTCCTGTTAGAAGGCTCGCAAATGGTGAGTTAAAAAAAATTATAATGAAGATATCGTTGGGTTTTTAATCAGCGAAATGCACGGACATTTTTTATGATCTAGTTCAGCAATACAAGGACGGGAATCTTCCGCTACATTATCGATTTATGCTCGGAAAAGGGACATCTATTGAAAGGTTTTCTAGAAATCACATCCAAATTTATTCTGCTTCCTTCAACCAAAACAAGAACTAGTACACTACGCAATGTCAAAAACATCATTGTCGGTTATGGTTGATCTCATTTCTTTGAAGAAAAAAAACGATTTGAAAGTAAAAATATTTTCATCAACCATCAAGCCTATGTCGCGTGTTTTAATTCACTATAGTATTGCATGCACGACTGAAAAGAATCTTATAAAGTTTAAAGTCTTAATTTTTTAGCCTCATGAAACTTTCTTTGCATTTTGTTGTGCTGTTTTTGTTGATGTTTTTGATCATCACCCCCAACTGCAGCACTCAATTTTTTTTCTTTTCCTTTCAACATATCACTTCTCAATGATAAACATAAAAAAAAAAACCAGAGACAGTGGCTAAAAAACAATGTTGCTGTACATAACAGATTCCGAATTTCTCTCCGATCGAAAGAAACTTTTAATCTGTTAAGCGAAACAATAATTAGGTTTTCTATTACCTATTTCATGGGTTTAGATCCTCAAAGGGAATTAGATTACGCAAAAAAAGGTATAGTGCATGAAAGATATTAAAAAAGCAGACATTTTATAGTGTCATTGTAGGAACGAAATAGAAACATTTTTGTATTACGTTTGCGCACTTTGTGTTAAAAAAAAAACAACAAACTAGGATAACCGCACCGACTAGCATTTCTTACTGATCTTGTTTGACGAGCATACTTGAACCTACAGCTGCAGAGTTCATGCCTTCTTACTACTCGTACGTTCAGCACAACCACTATCTATACCATAGAAGTTCGCCATACTCTGTGTAGATGTTCGACTCTGCTCGTGCCTTGTTTAAGCGAGTGTTGTAGCGAGGTGGCACTGGGCTTAAATGGTATATACCATTTCTTAAGACCTAGATGACGTATGACATTATTTTAACTAGGAAACATACTCAATGCTTTTAGCGGGGCATATATACCTCGTCATACTCTGTCTGGATGTTCGACTCTGCTCGTGCCTTGTTTGAGGCAGCGTGGTGTCACTGGGTTTACAAGGTATATACCATTTCTTAAGACCTAGATAACGCATGACATTATTTTAACTAGGAAACAGACTCAATGATTTCGGCGTGGCATATATACCTCGTCATACTCTGTCTGGATGTTCGACTCTGCTCGCGCCTTGTTTAAGGTAGCGTGGTGGCACTGGGTTTACAGCGTATTATACCATTTCTCAAGACCTAGATGACATTATTTTAACTAGGAAACAGACTCAATGCTTTTAGCGTGGCATATGTCGCCATACTCCGTCTCGACATTGGAGTCCTCTCGCGACTTGTTTGAGGTAGCGTGGTGGCACTGGGTTTAAAAGGTATATACCATTTATTTTCTTAAAACCTAGATGACGTATGACATTATTTTAACCGTGAAACAGACTCAATGATTTCGGCGTGACATATATACCTCGTCATACTCTGTCTGGATGTTCGACTCTGCTCGCGCCTTGTTTAAGGATGCGTGGTGGCACTGGGTTTAAAGGGTATATATCATTTCTTTGACGTTTAACTAGGAAACAGACTCAACGATTTCGGCGTGGCATATCTCGTCATACTCTGTGCAGATGTTGGACTCAGCACTATATAGGCTATATTGTGGACGGGCCTCAAGAAGGACGTCTGACAATTTTATGTGCTGCCACACACGAGACAGGGTAGGGATACCATGATTCCTGTCTCAACCGGTCACATTATACTAACACTGGATTTAAATGGTATGTAACATTTCTTAAGACCTAGATGACGTATGGCATTATTTTAACTAGGAGACAGACTCAATGATTTTGGCGGGGCATATTATCTACCTCGTCATACTCTGTCTGGATGTTCGACTCTGCTCGCGCCTTGTTTAAGGTAGCGTGGTGGCACTGGGCTTACATGGTATATAACATTGTCTAAGACCTAGATGACGTATACCATTGGGTCCAATAGCGATCACTGACCTTGTTCTGTATAACGTTTAACTAGGAGACAGACTAAATGATTTTGGCGTGGCGTATATACCTCGTCATACTCTGTCTGGATGTTCGACTCTGCCCGCGCCTTGTTTAAGGTACCGTGGTGGCACTGGGTTTAAAGGGTGTGTACCATTTCTTTGACGTTTAACTAGAAAACAGACTCAACGATTTTAGCATGGCGTATATACCTCGTCATACTCTGTGTAGATGTTCGACTCTGCTCGCGCGTTGTTTAAGGTAGCGTGGTGGCACTGGGTTTACAGGGTATATATATATACCATTTCTCAAGACCCAGATGACGTTTGACATTATTCTAACTAGGAAACATGTTGGAGACTCAATGATTTTGGAGTGGCATATATACCTTGTCATACTCTGTCTGGATGTTTGACTCTGCTCGCGCCTTGTTTAAGATAGCGTGCCTAAATGGTATAGACCATTTCTTAAGACCTAGATGAGATATGACACTATTTTAACTAGGAAACAGACTCTGGGGCATACCTCGTCATACTCTGTCTGGATGTTCGACTCTGCCCGCGCTTTATTCAAGATGGCGTGCAGGACCTTCTGCTTCTCCACGGCGTTGACGGACATGAGCGACGCGAGAGTGAGAGGCAGGTCATGTCCAAACTCCACGCCCACGGAGCATCATGTCCACCTGATGGCGGAATGAGGACACAGAAATGTATGCCATAAGCTTTAACGTAACACATTTCAGCACACATTGGTGCTACACACAGTGCTTTGAGAACATGCGGGAGATCGAGAAATTTCTGCTGCACCGTACACATCTCAGCACACAGAAATTTCTGCCAACTGAGCTTACTTTCACATTAACAATTTTTTTTAAATTCACCTGGTTGTAAAATAAAACTTTCTGTCAGGTGATCAAGGAGAACTATGTGTTAATGAAAACGAGAAAATGAAATAGAAACTGGTAAATGAGTTAAACACAAAAAATAAGGCAAAAAACAACTGCTGCTGGAGATATGATACTGACATCTCAGCACACAGACATTTCTGCCATAAACTTCAACGTGACGTAACACATCTTAGCGCAGAGATTTACACATTAATGCGACACACAGTGCTTTCAGGACATACGGGCGCAATTTCTTTAACGTATCACATCTCAGCACACATAAATTTCTGCCATAAGCTTTGACGTAACACATCTCAGCACACAGAAATTTCTGCCATAAGCTTTAACGTAACACATCTCAACGCAGAGGTTTACACATTAGTGCTACATACAGTGCTTTGAAACAAGCCAACTTGTAAATGACTTTTAAAATTACTAATTTCTAATAGACTCGTATGAATCATTGTGGCAGAGGCGATGTCTATTGCCTACAATGTTAATACTGATATTATTTCGAAGTTAGTGTTTCCTTCTAGTCTTACGCCGACTTTTTCTTAGTGCTTTTAAAATGTGTTTCTGTATTATTCTCTTTTTTATTCTTCAAAACCCAATGTGTCTGTGATTAAATCTTTCAAGACCATGAACTTATATAAAGTACACTGTCCCTTACGAGGCCTGGAAATGCGTTTAATTCTCCCACTAAACTAGAACGCAAAATATTTTTTTCCATCTTTTCCCCACAAACTGTGCCTGAGTGACAATTTTCATCTTACATGCCATACAGAACGTACCATGTACATCATATTTTTTATATAAAAAAGAAAAAAATTAAGCACAAAAAATTCCGTCACGAAGGTGGGCTGCCTTTTTTTCTAACAATTTAATTCTCTTGCACAAAATGGCGGCGTCTCACCTTCTCGCCAAACACTGTGACTACGGTGTTTTTGGGCAGCACTTGCTCTAGTTTGTCACACGCCTCCATGTACTTGAACGTGTACGAGTTGATCTTTTGAATGTCCAGACTCTCGAAGCTTTGCTGTATCAGAGAATTGGGCAAATTACAGAGATTATGTATATATACATTATATCAATTTTTATTTTAAACACAACATTAATGTTTTGGAACTTTTTTCTATGGGCAAAAAGTCTCTTCATGGAGAAATATTCTTTGTCTTTTCAATGTCCAGACTCTCGAAGCTTTGCTGTATCAGAGAAGTGGGCAAATACACAGATTATATATATATATATATATACACAATTCATATTACATTAAACACAACATTAATTTTTTGGAACAAAGATGTTTTATGGGCAGACTTTCTATGGACAAAAAATCTCTTCACGGATAAATATTCTTTGTTTTTTTGGATCTCCAGACCTTCGAAGCTTTGCTGTATCAGAGGAGAGGCAAATTACTGAGATTATAAAAACGTATATTATAATTATATATGATTCTAAACCAAACATTATTTTTTTGGAACAAAGAATGTTGTATGGACAGCCTTTTTATGGACAAGAAATCTATTCATGGACTCTTAATAGTCTTTGTCTTTACTAACTATTGGTGGATTCGTTTTAAAGGAAATAATGTTTGTTACACAAAAATGATAGAGAGAGATAGAGAGAGAGAGAGAGAGCGAGAGAGAGAGAGAGAGAAAGAGAGAGAGAGAGATAGAGAGAGAAAGAGAGAGAGAGAGAGAGAGAAAGAGAGAGAGAGAGAGAGAAAGAGAGAGGGTGTATATGTAGAGTCTGTTTTGGACATATGCAGCTTTTAACAAGGTAGCCTCGTAGGAAGTTCTTTTTAGGATATACTTTTTTTTCACAAATATAATGTTTTACGAAAGCTTTCTGAATGACATATTTAAATAAATCAATGATATCGATTTAGACACTTTAGTGAGTGAGTGAGTGAGTGAGTGAGTGAGTGAGTGAGTGAGTGAGTAAGGTGGTTTTTACGGCACGTCAGCACGGTAACGCTATGTTGTGCCCATGATGTCCTACGACAGATAATGCTTTATACTAGAGCAACGGTGATTCACATACTTTAGTTTAGAGAGTGTAAAGCTCATCGAACTTGACGCACGTGCTTGCAGCAGTAGAGTCAGTTAGTGAGTGAGTGAGTGAGTGAGAGAGAGAGTGAGAGAGAGAGTGTCTTTAGAGTCTGTTTTGGACATATGCAGCTTTGGACAAGGTAGCATTTCAGGAAGTTGTTTTTAGGATGTGCTGTCTTTTTTTTCTCACAAATACATGTTTTAAGAAAGCTTTTTGGATTAAATATTTACATAGATCAATGATATCGATTTAGACATTTTAGTGAGTGAGTGAGTGAGTGAGTAAGTAAGTTGGTTTTTACGGCACGTCAGCACGGTAACGGCTATGTCCTACGACAGATAATGCTTTATACTAGTAGCAACGGTGACTCCTTTATCTCTCTCTGAGTAGTAAAAGCATAAAAATTGTGCGTGAAAAGTTTAGTTACAAGTGAAGGGTATGTGCGGTAGTTTAAAAGATCCATGTGTAGGATTATCACAGTTAAATTTTATTATATACACCAATGCAAAAGTAATTTTTTGCTCCTTTTGAGTTAACGGTTTTTTGGCGTAGAGAGTCTGAAGCTCATCGAGCTTAACGTATGTGCTTCCAGCTGTAGAGCTTGGCGTCCTGAGTGAGTGAGTAAGTTGGTTTTTACGGCACGTCAGCACGATAACGGCTATGTTGTGCCCATGATGTCCCACAACAGATAATCTATTATTATTTATACTTTATACTAGTAGGAACCGTGACTCAGATACTTTAGTGTAGAGATTCTACAGATCTACACGTACGTGCTTCCAGCTGTAGAGCTTAGCGTCCCAGTCGGCCATCAGCAGCCACAGGTTCCTGGTATTCACGTAGCGAGATGCCACCTGGAACAATTCCTTGAACTGGCTTTCAGGCAGCTGGGGCCAATATAGGGCAGACAGAATGCAGAGAAAGTTAAGTATTGTATTCTCCATTTGCTGCTTTGTGGGTTTGTGGGTTTTTGGGTTTCCAAACGTCCACGGTAAGATTCTACACTGTCTTAAAGTCTATCACCAGCATTTAGTTTGTATTGAGACTCTCTTAACGCCCATCGTCGTTATCCAGGCTGTCTTAACGCCCATCGTCAGTATCTAGGCTGTCTCGAAGCTATCTCAAGGCTGTCTTAACGTCCATCGTCAGTATCTAGGCTGTCTTAAAGTCCATCGTCAGTATCTAGGCTGTCTTAAAGTCCATCGTCAGTATCTAGGCTGTCTTAACGTCCATCGTCAGTATCTAGGCTGTCTTAACGTCCATCGTCAATATCTAGGCTGTCTTAACGCCCATTGTCAGTATCTAGACTGTCTTAACGTCCATCGTCAATATCTAGACTGTAATAAGGTCCATCGTCAGTATCTAGGCTGTCTTAACGTCCATCGTCAGTATCTAGGCTGTCTTAACGTCCATCGTCAGTATCTAGACTGTCTCGAGACTGTCTTAACGCCCATCGTCAGTATCTAGGCTGTCTCGAGGCTGTCTTATTATATACACCAATGTCCTTCAGGTACCTAAGTAGGCGCTGAGGACTAACATAAGTAAATATGCTCTCTAGAGGCTTGGAAGCCAGGTACAAATTTCTTTCCCGGTAAAAAACCGGACAATCAACCAGAATGTGACTAATGGACAATTGACAGTTGCAGGTATGCCACAGGTCATCGAGCTTGACACTTACGTGCTTCCAGCTGTAGAGCTTAGCGTCCCAGTCGGCCATCAGCAGCCACAGGTTCCTGGTGTTCACGTAGCGAGATGCCACCTGGAAAAGTTCCTTGAACTGGCTTTCAGGCAGCTGGGGCCAACATAGGGCAGACAGAATGCAGAGAAAGTTAAGTATTTTACTCTCCCTTTGCTGCTTTGTGGGTTTGTGGGTTTGTGGGTTTGTGGGTTTCCAAACGTCTAGCGTAAGAATCTATACTGTATTAACGTCTATCACCAGCATTTAGTTTGTCTTGAGACTGTCTTAACGCCCATCGTCAGTATCTAGGCTGTCTCGAGGCTGTCTCAAGGCTGTCTTTAAGTCCACCACTAGCATCTACGCTGTCTCGATGTCCTCTCTAGACTGTCGGGAAGTTCGCCGTCAGTATCTAGAGTGCCATAACGTTTGCTGTCAGCATCTAGACTGTCGTAACGTTCATTCTCAGCATCTGGACTGTCGTAACGTTCATTCTCAGCATCTAGACTGTCGTAACGTTCATTCTCAGCATCTAGACTGTCGTAACGTTCATTCTCAGCATCTGTGGTTACATCAACTGTCAGCATCTAGACTGTTCCAACGGTCACTATCAGCTTTTAGACTGTCGCACCATTCATTGTGAGCAACAGGCTGTCTGTAGTCACTATCTAAGTTGAAGTAATGCAGTATTGAATAAAAGGGTTGTTTTTTTTATATCGCGTCATGAAGAAGGATCAATAGTTTTAAGCTACTAACCTACATTTTACTACAGCGAAGACATTGTATAAACAAAAACCTTATATAAACAGCTCTTACTTTCAAGTACTGCTGTACTTCTCTGACAAAATTCGCTTTGGTCACGTGACTCCGGACAACTTCCTCAGTCTCCGTGAGCGCGACCTTGACCTTCTCGGGGTCACTCTTGCCGTTCAGAAAGAGGCTCTGCTCCACCATAGGCCTCAGCACTTTAGGCACCTGGGTAAGGGGGGGGGGGGGGGGGGGGGGCAGCAACGTTTTTTTTTGTTTCTTTGGTTTGGTGTTGTGGACGGGCCCCAAGACTGAAGCCTGACATTTTAATGTGCTGCCACATACAAGGCCAGGTGGGGATACCTGGTTTTTTTTTTAATCAGCCGATTACATTATTATACTGACACCGATTCAACTAGTTACTGGGCTCGATATTGAACCAAATAATCTTTGACCGATTGTTGGATTCGAACCACGAGCCTAGCTTACTGGATACCAACGCGCTACCACTTGAGCCGGGAGGTGGGAGCAACACCGGACGTGGGAAAATGAGTTTATGGTAACTCGCAACTAGTCGCCTTTGTAAGATAAAAATAGAATTTCAGCTCCCTTCCCGAGAAAAGAAATAATAAAGGCAGTATGTTGAAGTTCGTTTTGAAAAATGGCGGAGCCAATAAAGTTGTTATCAATTTTTATTTCAAAATATCATCTTTGTGCATTTTTTCAAACCTTTTTTATTCATTTAAATTAAAGTAATTATTATAATTGTTCCTTGACCATAATGCCTCATAACAAAATTTAATGCATAGTAATTTTTCACTTTTTTTATTACTTACTTTTGATATTATTTTGATCTCGCCCCTAACTCTTTGATTCTCTATCTTTTCCGTCTATCCTTGTCTTTCTAACCCCCTCTTTCCATCTCTTTCTCTGTATTTATGTCTATCCATCAATCTCTTTCTCTCTCTCTCTCTCTCTCTCTCTCTCTCTCTCTCTCTCTCTCTCTCTCTCTCTTTCTCTCTCTCTCTGTTTCTCCCTCAAGCCCTAATTTCTCTGTTGTCTACCTTCGTAATTGTTTCTCTCTATCCCTTTCATACTCTGTATCTTCGTTTCTCTTTTTCTCTCTCCCTCTCTCTTCTATTTCATCTTTCTCATCGCCTTCATCTTTCAATATTCTTTTCTTTCTCTCTCTCTCTCTCTCTCTCTCTCTCTCTCTCTCTCTCTCTCTCTCTCTCTCTCTCTCTCTCTTCTGTCTTCTCCCTCTCTCCTCTCTCTCTCTCTCTCTCTCTCTCTCTCTCTCTCTCTCTCCCTCCCATTCATCTTTCAATATTCTTTTCTTTTCTTTTTTCCTCTTCTTCTTTTCCTCTCTCTCTCTCTCTATCTCTCTCTCTTTCTCTCTCCCTCTCTCTCTCTCTCTTTCTCTCTCTCTCTCTCTCTCTCTCTCCCACCTGTGCTTGAACCCAGGCCACATCTCTTCCCAGCAGGCGCTGTATCTCGGTGACCACCTGGTCCCGCTCCCCCAGGCTTTCTATCCAGACCTCCTTGATGCTGCTCACCAAGTAATGAGAGGATTCGAACGACTGCCGCTCGGCGACCTTATGCGGCACGCTAAACCTGGACCACCACAGTTAGAGAGAACATTATTTTTAAGAGACTAGTAACTTAAGATCTGAACTCAGGGTATTTGTTTTAAAAGGATAATACCAAATGCCAAAATACCATTAGTCAAGTCCTATCGCTATGGCAAAGTCGCACTTACTTCCATAGAACATAGACAGCAGAAAATATTTAAAACCAACAGATAAGACAAGTAGACATTTTAGATTGTGAAAGCCGGTGGCAGCGTGGTTAAGCACACTGGTCTTTGCCTTGGCAAGGCAAATAGGTGTCGAGTAGAAGGTGCTGGTTCGATCCCCGTCCATGTCATCAGTCTAAAATGTGTCTTTGTCTACCCGTTAAAAATACACCAATCTTTAATTAAATTTACGATTTAAACTTAGCGTTATTGGGTTTAGAGTTAAAGTTTAAACGGTCAAGTTACATACTAGCCCTGTGCATACCTATCGGCCACATCATAGAGGGCGGCAATCTGACCGCCCGAGACGGTCAGTATGGTGTCCAGGCGTGACTCCAGGGAGTCCATAACGGTCAGTCGTCGGAACAGCAGGTCAGTCGTGGTAGGGTGGCTCTCCAGTGTCCGGTGTAAGAAGTCCAGTTTCTGGTGGACAATGGAGGATGGGAGAAAACGGTGTCAGTACCTCTGTCTCTATCATGGTTTGTCTCTGTCTGTATTTGTCTTTGCCTATGTCTCTGTCTCTGTCTATCTCTGTCTGCCTTTGTCTCTCTCTATTTTTCTTTTTTCTTTATCTCTCTCTCTCTCTCTCTCTCTCTCTCTCTTCTCTACAGAATAGGCTCTACCACGTTAGAATAACAAAGTCCTGGTAACCTCACCTCTAGAAACATGACGACCTTGAGAGACAGGTCAGAGTTCATGAGGAGGTGGGTGCTTTGCTGGCCCGCTATGTGGGCCCTCTGGGCACAGTCTTTGAACGGGCTGAGGTCCACCAGGAACATACCCAGCTTCTGGGAGTCGGGCAACCTCTCCAGGACCTTCATCTGAATGTTGAGCAAGGAATGAAAAATACATAATATAACTTTATTTTCCGCTTTGAGAATAATATTTATCCCCTAGAGAGATGAAAGTAATTTATAAAATTAAGAACAGTGTACAAGACATAATAATAAACATAAGTTTTGTTTCATACTAGGGGTCCGCGCTTATCTCAATGGCTCTATTTTCCACACAACAAAAACCCATCAAAGTGTCTGTGTTTACCTGAGCGTCGTGTTTGGTCAGCTGGCTGCAGTAGTAGGACACATCACAGGCATCGCGAGGTGGCATGCCCGAGTCCAGGAACAGTCGGGTGTACAGTCGCTGCATCTCCTTCACAAACACGCCGGCGGAGTGGTACATGTCGTCTACGCACTGGTAGATGGCGTTCTTGGTTCTGGGGGTGGAAGAGTAAAGAGTAACCACTAGTGAATTTGTATTTTGGTAGGGCTTGGAAGAGTAAAGAATAACCACTAGTAAATTTGTAGGTTGGTAGGGGTTGGAAGAGTAAAGAGTTATCTCTAGTGAGTTTGTAGGTTGGTAGTGGTTGGAAGAGTAAAGAGTAACCACTAGTGAATTTGTAGGTTGGTAGGGGTTGGAAGAGTAAAGAGTAATCCCTAGTAAATTGGTAGGTTGGTAGGGGTAAATTTAAGAGAGAATAGCCAGTTCCTATGCATGTCTTCCACGCACTGGTAGATGGCGTTCTTGATTCTGGGGGTGGAAGAGTAAAAGAGTTATATCCAGTGAATTTGTAGGTTGGTAGGGGTAACTTTAATAAGAGAGCATAGCCAGTTCCTATGCATGTCGTCTACACACTGGTATATAGCGTTCTTGGTTCTGACGGTGGAAGAGTACAAGAGTTATCTCTAGTGAATTTGTAGGTTGGTAGGGGTAACTATAAGAGAGCATAGCCAGTTCCTATGCATGTCGCCCAGAGTGAGTGAGTTTGTTTTACGGCACGTCAGCACGGTAACGCCTATGTTGTGCCCATGATGTCCGTAGACAGTTAATGCATTATACTAGTAGCAACGGTGACTCTCTGAGTAGTAAAAACATTAATGTGCGTGAAAAGTTTGGTTATTAGTGAAGGGTATATACAGTAGTTTAAAAGATCCATGTGTAGGACTATCACATTTCCCCGCACTGGTAGATGGCGTTCCTGGTTCTGTGGGTGGAAGAGTAAAAGAGTTATATCCAGTGAAATTGTAGGTTGGTAGGGGTAACTTTAATAAGAGAGCATAGCCAGTTCCTATGCATGTCGTCTACACACTAGTAGATGGCGTTCTTGCTTCTGGGGTTGGAAGAGTAAAAAAGTTATCTCTAGTGAATTTGTAGGTTGGTAGGGTTAACTTTGACACAGCCTATCCAGTTCTAATGCCCCCCAAACTGTGGACGCAAATAGCTATCGGAAATAGGACTACACAGCCACCTCAGTAGAGACGCGCGTACATTGACGTCACCGTTGACGACAGTGCATTAGTCAAAACGAAAGTAGCAGCACTTTGGTGGTTAGTTGGTCGATTTCATATCATGCAACGTCCATATTAAGCACAATAATACATTATATTGAAACCGTCATAACCAGCAGGGGACGTAGGAATTACTCGCGGAGCTCTCGAAAATAAAAAAAAGTTCGTCCTACATCTTGATTCATCTTGCCATACGTATCAACAGCAGCAGCAGCAGTAGAGTTGGAAATCTTTGCTATTACATACATAAAGTCTTTTTTCACAAAAAGTTACCTTCTGTTTGGCTTGAATGTGGAAAAAGATAAATAATTTGTTTGCAAACCGCTGCAAAAAGCGAAAAATGTATTGGGTTAAACATAATTCTGTTTGTGATTTTGAAATTTTTTTTTTCAAAACCTCATTAGTGCTTGAAGGAAATAGCAAACTACCCGAGCCCAAAAATGGTTTAAAAAATTGAATGTTCAATCCCAAGGTAAACAACTCTTTTTAGACTACCGCAAAGCTGTAATGCGTGTTTTCTCCCCAAACGCACATCTCTTTGTATTCTGTGGCAATCGATAGAAATGTGTGTATATTTAGAAATAATACCGTTTGGACATTAGCATACAAATCTGTTTCTTAGCTATGTTTTCTTCTCGTTGTAAAGTTTCAAAATGTAGTTCTGTTTTTATATTATTTATATTAAAAAAACAAACAGAAAAAAAAAACAATACAGAATTGCACTGCTGCCATAGGAAAAAATGTCTGTATTTGAATTACTCAGTTCAGATTTTTACTTCTGATATAGAAAGAACATTCACTCTTTCTTTTTTAATTAAAAAAAAACGTACTAAAAATGAGATCTAAAAATCAGATGTGCACTGTGATTATAAAACAAAAAATCGTTATTTATTCAATATATCAGATTCGAACACTAACATGTAGAAAAAAAATTTTGTTCATTTATCTCAAAACTAAAATAAAAATTTAAAGGCTTACATGAGGACTTGTACTAGCTCTGTGCTAGCTCAATTATAAACTACTCATGTAAAAAAGACCCATAAAATAATATTCTAAAATAATTTGATAAACCATACTTTTAGCTTAGATATATACTCCTGACCAAAAAAAACCCGAATCATTCTTTATTTTACTTATCTCAAAAGTTCTACAATTAAATTATACTAGTCCGCAATCTCAGTGATAAAGTCAGTGGTCACTTTCGAGCGAAGTGACCACCATTCCAGTGCCCAGTTACTCACAAAGTGACTACTATTGCAGTGTCCAGTTTACTCACAAAGTGACTACTATTGCAGTGTCCAGTTACTCACAAAGTGACCACCATTCCAGTGTCCAGTTACTCACAAAGTGACCAGTGTCCAGTTACTCACAAAGTGACCACCATTCCAGTGTCCAGTTACTCACAAAGTGACCACCATTCCAGTGTCCAGTTACTCACAAAGTGACCACCATTCCAGTGTCCAGTCACAAAGTGACCACCATTCCAGTGTCCAGTTACTCACAAACTTACCAGTGTCCAGTTACTCACAAAGTGACCACCATTCCAGTGTCCAGTTACTCACAAACTTACCAGTGTCCAGTTACTCACAAAGTGACCACCATTCCAGTGTCCAGTTACTCACAAACTTACCAGTGTCCAGTTACTCACAAAGTGACCACCATTCCAGTGTCCAGTTACTCACAAACTTACCAGTGTCCAGTTACTCACAAAGTGACCACCATTCCAGTGTCCAGTTACTCACAAAGTGACCAGTGTCCAGTTACTCACAAAGTGACCACCATTCCAGTGTCCAGTTACTCACAAACTTACCAGTGTCCAGTTACTCACAAAGTGACCACCATTCCAGTGTCCAGTTACTCACAAACTTACCAGTGTCCAGTTACTCACAAAGTGACCACCATTCCAGTGTCCAGTTACTCACAAACTTACCAGTGTCCAGTTACTCACAAAGTGACCACCATTCCAGTGTCCAGTTACTCACAAACTTACCAGTGTCCAGTTACTCACAAAGTGACCACCATTCCAGTGTCCAGTTACTCACAAACTTACCAGTGTCCAGTTACTCACAAAGTGACCACCATTCCAGTGTCCAGTTACTCACAAACTTACCAGTGTCCAGTTACTCACAAAGTGACCACCATTCCAGTGTCCAGTTACTCACAAACTTACCAGTGTCCAGTTACTCACAAAGTGACCACCATTCCAGTGTCCAGTTACTCACAAACTTACCAGTGTCCAGTTACTCACAAAGTGACCACCATTCCAGTGTCCAGTTACTCACAAACTTACCAGTGTCCAGTTACTCACAAAGTGACCACCATTCCAGTGTCCAGTTACTCACAAACTTACCAGTGTCCAGTTACTCACAAAGTGACCACCATTCCAGTGTCCAGTTACTCACAAACTTACCAGTGTCCAGTTACTCACAAAGTGACCACCATTCCAGTGTCCAGTTACTCACAAACTTACCAGTGTCCAGGATGGGCGGGGAGAGAGAAGGGGGGGGGGGGGAGAGAGGGTCATGAGGGGGAGGGTAGGGGAAAGGGTGGGACGGTTAATATAGTTCTAGCAAAGGTAATTTTTTTTCCCTTTTGAGATAATCAATAAAAACGGTTTTATTGGCATGTAACGGAAGGAGAACATGTGGCTATTAAGTTCCATGCACACACAAAATGTTAAAGACAAAAATTGTGTCTTTAGGCATTTTTTTTCAAGCAATTAATCAACTATGATCGTTAATAGGTCATTCGACTCTATTTAAAATTGTAATTTTCAGTCATTCATTTCCTTTTTTTTTGCATTTTCTTATTGTATAAAATGTGAAAAAAACACAATAGCCATAATCGAAACTGTCCATTAAGATTCTAGTCTAACGTTTAATAAGGTTGAAAAAATAATTTAAATGTCTTCCACGCGTCCAATTACTTAAAATGTATTTTATCTAATTTAAAGTAGCTTAATTTTTTTTAAAGTTGATCGCTTTGTGCTCTGTTTTCTCTTTCATAACCATACAGTTTTGAGTCTGTTTTAGAATCCATGGCCATTACTACTAGAAAGGTTGGGAGGGGGATAAGAGAGAGAGAGAGAGAGAGAGAGAGAGAGAGAGAGAGAGAGAGAGAGAGAGAGAAAGAGAGAGAGAGAGAGAGAGAGAGAGTGACGAGAGAAGAGAGAGATTTAAAAAAATAAAATTAACGTAGATTGAAACATATCCTGATGGAATATAGGCTACAGACAGGTATATTACGTAAAAAATAACAAGTTAAACCACAACATCTCTCGTTTCCCCCACTCCCCACGGAAAAAAAATTTAAAACAGAACATTACTTTATCCAGCAGTTAAGGGCCTGGCTACACCAAACTAGGTCAAGCGTCGATCGTCATTAACATATTAGCATAATTATTGTCTGTGTCTGTCCGGGATGCATGTATGAGTTAGTATAGTTGCACCTTAATACTTACATCTTCCATGTCGTTGATCATGTTGAAAGCGGTGGCCGTGACGTCATACACGTCAGGGGACATAACCACGACGCTATGCTGCACGCAAAGCGCTGCGTGAAACATCGGCTTAAGCTCAGGCCTTCTCTTCCAGTACGGCCAGTCCTTCCCACTTTCGCTTCCACCACCACCGCCGCCGGTCGGGTCTTTCTCACTTCCACCGCCTCCGACTCCGCTGGAGTTCGCGGTATTTTCCAATTCAACGCTGTATCCACCACTACTTCCACTACCACCACTACCACCACTACCGCCTCCTCCTGATCCTCCTCCTCCAATGCCTCCGTCAATCCTGCTTAGATTGCGTGTGTTACCATCCGCACCCCTGGCCTCTCTTCCACTCGAGGTAAGCGTACCCTCCCTGGTCGACCTGACACTCCTGGCACGAGTGTGACTACCTCTGACCTGCAATTTCTTCGACACATCACGATTGCTTCCTGTGTGTTTGACACACCTCTCCGTGGCATCACTTCGGTTCTCACAAACCACACTACCGTGTCCAACCGTTTTGGAGTTAATTAACGATTTTACTCTTGGTGTCGTAACATATTTCCCTATTTGCGGCTGCATTGTCAAACGACAGCCAGGAATTATTTTCCTATCGAGGCCAAGTTTTTCTAATCTTGAGACGTCCTTGGCATCAGTGGCTTCTTTTCTTGTGGGCTCAAGTGGGTAATTTGAACTGGCAATGCTTTTTATTCCTGCGCCTACAAATATTTTTTCGGTTTGCGACTTGTGTTTGGGCCACAACTTCAAAGACATGCCCTCGACAACTAACATTCGCTGGGTTTTGGATGCACATTCTTTAGGTTCCAGCGTCATGGGTGCTTTTTGTGGGAGGAGTTTTAGATTTTGATTCCTGCAATCGACCTTCTGTTCCCTTTTCCGCTCCAATAACGTGGGAACATATTTCATTTCGTTGAAAAGTTTTGGGTTTATTTTTGTATTCCGAGAGAGTGATCGCTGCCACATAAAGTCGGTGCTTTTCTTTTGAAAAGGAAATGCTACGTTGCGTTTCTGTTCCGTTACGTTGGTAGGGTGCGCAGCAAGTTCAGTGATTTTTTTAGTTAAAACAAGAGGGGCAGTGCCAACCGAGTTCAGAAGTTTTCTGTCTATAGCGGTATAGTGCCTGGCATTTGGTCTGCCAATATGCTTTTGGTTCTCCGAGTCTTTCCTCTTCAGTTGCGCTTTATTTTCGTTTTCATCAAGCGCAGATTGCCCGTGTGACGGCCCAACTCTATTGCCCAGGTTGAAGATTCGGCGACCGCCAGAACCGCTTTCAATGCTCTCAGTATCCTCGCTTATCAGCTGCGATTTCAAGTCGATAGGAAACGACGCCGATTGTGAAGGCCCGCCCCTATCACGTGATGCTAGTTCAAAATTATAACCCGCAGATGCTGTTCCAGAACTCGCAGAGAAATCCGTCAAGTCCTGATCCACTTGCTCGTCTAGCGGCCCGCTGCGATGCGGCATCATTTTGTGGAGCGCGTCGTTGAGCGAGTGGTAGAAGACGCTATCGCGGATTGTCTTCGAGATGACGCCCTCAGCGCGGCTCGTGCGCGGGTCCGTCTCCTCCGGGGTGCCGCCGCGCGACACGCGATGCGGACTGTCCTCCTGAGCGAGGTAGCTGTGGCAGGAGGACGACGGCAGCGATTTTTTAGAGAAGGCCGCATGGACCGGAACGTGTGTGCGTACATCCACGGAGCTGTCGGTAATCTGGACGCTCTCGGAGGTGAAGCTTCCCTTCTTCCGCCGGCCGCCATCTTTCCTCACGGTATGGGTCACCGGAGGGGAGTATTGGTAACATTCGTTATGGCTGCCTGGGCGGACATGCTGATCGTCGTCTTTAGCCTCACCGCACTCGTCTTCCTCCGAGAGATCTTCGTGGATGTCCGGACAGCTCGACGACGTGAGGCTGGTTCTCCCGTGTGTGAAGCCATTCTCGCCATTCAAGCGCAGTCTGTACTCGTAACTCCGGTACTTTTCGTGTTCTCTTTCAGACGAATCTTGCGGGGAGTTTGCAAAACATTTATCGTTGCTTCCATTCGAATCTTTGTCTGAGTTTTGCGCGGTAGAGGAGAGGAAGTAAATCCGCCTCCCTTTGAGAATGTCGGATGACATTGAGTTTTCAGGAGACAGCACATGGTTACAGGGCGTGAAAATATCATTCAAATACAAAATATTTTCCTCCTGGTCGCGCGACAAGTTTTTTAAACCGCTGGGATCTCTTCTCTGATGGTCACTTTTAAATCCGGAATTTGACCCAGATGACGGATCCGTGCATATTATTTGATCCATAGAGCTGGGTGCCGAAGTCGTTGTTGTGGAGATGTGCAGAAACTGACAAGCTCTTCCACCACCAGTGCCATCGCGTTCGGGATTCTTCTCTCCCATGCTGCCGTTGCGGTTCAGGTCGCAGGAGGAAGACGGGCCGGGTCTGGGCTGTGCTGGTTCCGTGACGTCCACAGAACTCTCCGCGGAGCCGTGCTGCGAAGAGCGGACGCTCATATAGGGCTCAACGCTGCCCGGAGCCCACGCCTTCCCGTCCAGGATCGGGAATTCCAGAATAGAGTTTGCGTCTGCCTCCTCTCGCCTAGTGTCGTCGACGGACGATTCCATGACGGAGTCGCGAAGACTGTAGAAAATCGTGGAGAGCTTCAGATCCTTGAATAAGTCTTCCGTGGACAAAAATCTCGGCTTGCTCACCGTTGCGTTATCGCAGACGTTGAAAACGGAACTGCTTTCAGAGGTGTCCTCTATACCCGCCGGCGTCTTCTCGGCGTTGCCTATCGTCGCCATTGATTTTATTTTGTGCTTGGACTCTTTACACAGAACTTCAATGCCCTTTTCACAGGCACGATCGGCGCTGGAGTTTGATCCCGAAGGTTTATCAACCAGGGCTGTGTCAAAATAGTTTTCAGGTAAACCTTTCCACTTTCGACCAGCTACATCAACGTTGACGTTGTTGATAGTTTTCACCAAGCTGGTTGAAATCACTGGAGGTTTACCAATTGGGATGAAACTGTGTTGCACAAAAGATGAAGAAATCTGTTTCTTATTTTGCCGGACATTTTTCTCACCGCTTTCCTTCCCAGACGTCTCAAAGTCTTCATCGTTTGTGAGCGTTTCGTCCGACGTGATGGAGAGCGAGGCAGAACTGAGCTCAGTTGGGGGACCCGTCATCGTGTGGTTTTTGGAG
The DNA here is from genome assembly GCA_003991915.1 of Elysia chlorotica. Lineage (NCBI taxonomy): Eukaryota > Metazoa > Mollusca > Gastropoda > Plakobranchidae > Elysia > Elysia chlorotica. Next base: position 62,610 of record RQTK01001403.1, on the reverse strand, counting down.
GACGCACCGGATTCCACAGTGCATAGCGTCGCCGCACCAGACGGCGTGGCCGATCTGGTGGCCATCGATAAGCTCTGAAGGTTCTGCACGAGGGTGTCCTCAAAATCCTCCGCCCCGTCCAGGTATGCGATATCTAAAGCGGCGTCCCCTGCCTCCTCCGAGCCCGGTATTGGCTGGTACGCCAGAATCCTTCTGTCGTCCCCGACTACCGTCGCCGCGGCAGTTTCGTCGCTGGACTGCTCTTGTTCGTGCTGCACGAACAGGTCGTGGAGAACATTCTCCACGAAGAAGATGCCAGAGCGGTCGCCGTCCATCCAGTTCTCGTTCTCGCCTTCCTCGTCCTCTTCGCCGTCGTAGTAGGCGAACTCATCCTCGTCGGTGAAGCTGCTGCCCAGAGTGGAGTCGGTGCTCGTGTTAAGCTGGCTACTGGACGTGTGCACCTCTTCTGTGCCTCGGAGTACTGGGATGAACGTCATGGCGTGCGGTCCGGCTGGGCCTCCTACTGCGGCGATAGGCACTGGTGCAACTGAAGCTGGGGTACTGTTGGTACTGGAGACGCTAGCAATGTTACCATTGACGGGGATTGGCGCAATAGCATCCAACGCTACGGTCCTTATGCGGCTGTCGACGTCGTGCCTATGGCTTTGGAACACGGCTTCGTTTTCCGGTGGAATCATCGGTTGCGGTGGGAGGGAGATGGCTGTCGAACTGACTGGTAGGCACACGCCGCTAGGCATATTAACGATGCTGTTCGGTCGGACAGTAGGGTTCTGTCGCTGATGTAATTGTTGTTGTTGTTGTTCTTGCTGATGCTGTAGTTGCTGCTGCTGTAGTTGCCCTGGTTGTTTCGCAAAATCAATAGCCTGAAAGTAACCAGGCCAAGGCTGCTGCGGCGGCTGATCTTCTTGTGTCGAATCCAAACTCACATGCAGTTGGACCGACGTGAAATCAAGGTTTTCGTTCGCAAAGCCAGGCGACTCTTCAGCCACCAATGTTATACTCTTCGATCTGGGCAGCCTAGGATCAACGACACTAACTCCACTAGAGCCAAACCCTCCTCCTCCTCCTCCTCCTCCCCCTCCTCCTTCTCCTTGACCGCCCTGTTCACCACCACTTCTTCCACCGCCTCCACCAGCCCCTCCACCGGGCCCTCCACCAGGTGGATTCTCGCCTCCCTGAGAGCGACCGCTCCCGTTGCCTTTTTTGAATTTGGAAAATCCACTTCCTCCTCCTCCACCTCCACCACCTCCACTTGGACCTCCACTATTGTCATCGTCAGACTCTAGAAAGCCATTCAAATCAGGAATGTTAACATCTCCCATATAGTCCTTCACAATTTGCACTATTTGCTGATCGCTGGGAAACGTGTCTTGCTGCATCTTTAGGTACTGAGCGGTTTTCTGAGGGAAAAATTGGAGTCATTGGCATTAAACTTTCTGAGTAAGGAAACAGAAATATCAAGAACTTTAACTTTAACAGGAACAACTGCAACAATATCAAAAGCACCACCAACAAGAACAACTGGTGCAACTAATTCTATCTTATACTACAACTACTACAGCTACTACTAGAAGTACTAGTACTACTCCTACTAGTAATCCTGACGTTCAACGCTAAGCAACCAACCCACCTCATTTCTAACGCCAGGTAAAATATACGGTGTTCCATTATTTAAACCGATTTGACCGACTTACTTTCAAATGTTCCGTGTCTATTCCAATGCATTCCCGTGCTCCACCTCATACCCCCTCTTTCAGCGCTGGGGCTATTGTGGGTCACCCTAGACCACAGGATGACCAAAGCATGGGCGTGTGGCTGACGGACAACGACTCGGCCAGCAGCTTCGAGTTTGGCTATCAGAAGGATCGGCACTGCAGCAAACTCTCGCGCTTCATCTACGTGACGGATATGATGCTCCGGGACACAGTGCACCAGATCTACACACGCTCCATGGCGGTGAGTGACGCGCTTTAATGGTTATATAAGTAGTAGATCTGGAATTTTTTTAAAGGTATTTGCCGATCCTTCTGATAGCCAAACTCGAAGCTGCTGGCCGAGTCGTTGTCCGTCAGCCACACGCCCATGCTTTGGTCATCCTGTGGTCTAGGGTGACCCACAATAGCCCCAGCGCTGAAAGAGGGGGTATGAGGTGGAGCACGGGAATGCATTGGAATAGACACGGAACATTTGAAAGTAAGTCGGTCAAATCGGTTTAAATAATGGAACACCGTATATTTTACCTGGCGTTAGAAATGAGGTGGGTTGGTTGCTTAGCGTTGAACGTCAGGATTACTAGGATATGTTATGGATGGGGGCCCATGGTTGAAGTCTTACAATTGTATGTGCTGGCACTAACGAGACAGCTTGGGGAGAACTTGTGGCAGCACATACAATTGTGAGACGTCCGTCTCAGGGCCTGTCCCCAATATAGCCTATATATAGTGCTGACGTTGGACGTTAAACGAACTCGATGATAATATGTTGTTTTAGTGGGTATGTTTTAAATAAAGGCTTCCTTATGTCAATAAGGATATATGTTCAATAGTTTCCCAGCCGTTGACGTGTTACTAGTCTCACGAGCGACTCTAAATTTGCGACGACAAAATCTATTTGTAGTAACGATCATGGCGTACTTTTGAATCTTCTTTATGCAGAGGTGACAAGTTGCTACGCATCATGATTATGATGACATTTTAAGGTTTAAACATAATTATGATGACCATGAGTGTAAACAAACATAGAAAACGGACTCTATAAACTGTGGATCGAGACGATATGAATTGAATATGACATTTATAATAAAAATAAATTACTATATTTTAGGTTAGTCATATTGCCCTTATTGATGCTTCTACTAAATATCTAGATCTAATCTAGTTCTAGATTATAATCTAACAGTAATATTGCTGTTCTTGTATCTTTTAAACATATACACACCGCTCCGGAAGTTGTGCACGATCACCAAAAATAGACCAACAATCTTAACCACGTCAGCACTATAAATAGTTTGGCCTACTTCAACTGTAAAGATTGTGGTTGTGGTAGATGTACACACCACTCCGGAAGTTGTGCATGGTCGCCGAAAATAGACCAACAATCTTAACCACGTCACCACTATAAATAGATTGACCTACTTCTTCGGGAAAGATAGCGGTTTTGCTAGATCTCACACCTCCGCAAGGTCTGCATGGTCACCGAAAATAGACCAAAACCAATCTTAACCACTCAAAAAAATTGACCTACTTCTTCGGGAAAGATAGCGGTTTTGCTAGTCTCACCTCTGGCGCAGTCTCTGCAGTTTCCTCATCTCGCTGATTCTCTTGGGCGCCGAGATCTTGCGGCCCGCGCGCTCCACGGCGAGGCCCGCGGCGATGACGTCATCCCAGCAGGTCCGGGCAGTGAGGTGGATGAGGAGGGCCTGGCAGCGCTCCAGTTTGGACGTGACGTCACGTGTGAAGTGTTCCTGCTCCTCCATGAACTCGCTGATCGTGTAGGTGAGCTGGTGAGATAATAATTGTCTACAATAAAGTGTATGTACCGGTGTATCAGAGAGCTGATCGTGTAGGTGAGCTGGTGAAGGGAGATAATAATTGTGTACAATGTACCATTGTATCAGAGAGCTTATCTAGCATAGAAAACTGTAACTCGCTGATCGTGTAGGTGAGCTGGCCAAGGGAGATAATTGTGTATATTAATTTTACGTTCAAATAGGTTAACATAATAATCCTAGACAGCGACCGAAGAAAAGTTGTGGAGGTAGATTTGCTTATGAAAATGTATGTGAACTGGCCAAGGGAGATAATTGTGTACAATGTAGTTTATGTACCGCTGTATCAGAGAGCTTATCTAGCATAGAAAACAGTAACTCGCTGATCGTGTAGGTGAGCTGGCAAGGGAGGTAATTTGTAAACATTAGTTTTACGTCCCAAATAGGTTTTCATAATAATCCTAAACAGCGATCGAAGAAAAGTTTGTGGAGGAAGATTGGCTAATGAAAATGTATGTGAACTGGCCAAGGGAGATAATTACAAGTGTACAATGTAGTTTATGTACCGCTGTATCAGAGAGCTTATCTAGCATAGAAAACAGTAACTCGCTGATCGTGTATGTGAGCTGGCCAAGGGAGATCATTGTGTATATTAATTTTACGTTCAAATAGGTTTTCATAATAATCCTAGACAGCGACCGAAGAAAAGTTGTGGAGGTAGATTTGCTTATGAAAATGTATGTGAACTGGCCAAGGGGAATAATTACAAGTGTGCAATGTTAAAATGTATGTGAACTGGCCAAGGGAGATCATTTGTAAACATTAGTTTTATGTTCCAATAGGTTGCCATAAAAATCCTAAACAGCGGCTGAAGGAAATTTGTGGAGGTAGATTGGCTTATGAAAATGTATGTGTACTAGCCAATGGAAAAACTGTGTATCTTAGTATTACGTCCCAAAAGGTTGCCATGATAAGCCTAGACAGTGACCGAAGGAAATTTGTGGAGGTAGATTGGCTTATAAAAATGCATGCGAGTTGGCCAAGGGGAATAATTACAAGTGTACAATGTAGTTTATGTACCGAGTTTGTTCTAGATGGCTGGATTAGAGAGCTTATCTAGCATATACAACATTTTATAGACATTATTAAATATCATTGAAGGAGTTAGGGTTACTTGTAAACTAAGAAAAATAGAATAATGTTTGAGGAAGGCGAATGTGATGTGTCATTGTGTAAATTAGAATCATTACTAAAATATTTATCACTATTAAATCAGAGCGTCAGTTTTACTAGAAATTTTCTTTTTGTAGACCCTAGCCAATGTTTTTGTAGCTGCAAAACCGTGCGAATATTACCCCCACCCCCACCCACCCCCTTTTTTTAAATTTTCTACCGTATTTCTACTCATTCTCGGTTTATTAAAATGTGTCTAGGCTTGGGAGGCGCGGTGGTCCTGGGGCAGAACATCGGCTTCCAACGCAATGTGCCTCGACATGGCGCAGCTGTCACTCATCCAGGTGGACAAGGAGGTAACGGCTATAAATAGACCCCAGTGATTTAGATTTGTTGAGTTGAGTTGAGTTGGTTTAACGTCCAACATCAACACTATATAGGCCATATTGTGGACGGGCTCCAAAACTGACGTCCGGACAATGTGCCTCGACATGGCGCACTGCGCCATGTCGAGGCACATTGTCCGGACGTCAGTTTTGGAGCCCGTCCACAATATGGCCTATATAGTGTTGATGTTGGACGTTTGGACGTTAAACCAACTCAACTCAACTCAACAAATCTAAATCACTGGGGTCTATTTATAGCCGTTACCTCCTTGTCCACCTGGATGAGTGAGAGCTGCGCCATGTCGAGGCACATTGTCCGGACGAGCAGCAACATGTCCGCCAACAGAGGGTCGCACGCGAATAGCCGGCTGCGGAGCCTTCGTCTGCAGCGCCCGAACGTGCTCATGTCCACGTGATGTCCCAGGCTGTTGGTTAGTGGAAAAACAGGGCTTTACGGGGCGTTAGTAAGTATATGTACACACGATGCGTATTTTCCATGTGTTTTTAGTTATGTTCATACTACTCTAGTAAGCGCCCGAACGTGCTCATATCCACGTGATGTCCCAGGCTGTTGGGTATAGTGGAAAAACATAAAATTGTCAGACGTCAGTCTTGGAACCCGTCAACAATGTAGCTTGTATTGGACGGAGTAGTTCACACTACTTTGAAAACAAACTAAACAAGCTATCAAGGTGAGTAAGGTATATTCGCTTGTAACTTTGTATTCATTTATTTATTTATGTATTTATAGTGTTTGTTATAGTGGAAAAACAGGGCTTTAGGTGGGCGTTAGTGAGTGTATACATGTACACACGATGTGTGTTTTCCATGCGTGTTTATTTCTGTTCACACTACTCTGAAACAACTAAACAAGCTATCAAGGTGAGTAAGGTATATTCGCTTGTAACTTTGTATTCATTTATTTATATATTTAATCAACGAAAGTGAAAAGCAAACGGAAAAAAATCAAAGACCATCAAAATAGGATATATCATTTTATGGCACACAGTTTCAAGTCATGATTATAAAGAATTCTGGACTGTTTTTAAATTCTCATGATTCATGGGAACATACATATACAGAATATGAATATAAGTGTAATAGAATTTAAAAAAAAAAGAGAAGATAAAAACAAAAGAAAAAAAAACAGACATAGATCTAGTAAAGGTGCAGACAAATGTACATACAACTTAATGCGTAAAAAAATTAATAAATTACGCGTTGAAGGCTTTGATCATCTTGAAGTTCTTGAAGAACGGAATTTCCCGAAGTTTTATCACGGTGTTCTGTTCAAAGGCCCACCGTTTGAGGGTCATTTTCTTGGGCTGTTTCTGAGAAAACAATAAGGGAAAAGTTTAGAACTGTCGAGTTCTTATTGGGTGTACTGTTATCGATGTATATACCAGCAAACTAATAGCCCAAAACCCACCCCTTTCTGTAAGCCATTTAAGCTGGTAGATAGGCGGAAATTGTAAAGCTGTATAAGTCATAAAAATTTGATGTATACGTCCTGATGGCATCTATAGAGCCGGTTTAATCAAACAGCGAAAATTACGATAACAAGTTTATCCCCCACTTTCCCCCACCCCCTTCCCTTAAAGGCCCCTTTAAGTACTACATTAGCTTACCCCTTTGATGTATCGAATTACGTGTGTTCTGGTAATGACGCAATAGTTCATGACGTCAGCGCAGTCAGGTGACACCATTTTCATCACGTGAGGCGAATACTCTTTGTGATTGGCTGGCAAGGCAGGCGCCATGATGACTTGTTCTGGAGATCAAGCGGAAAACAAAATGTGCATAATAAAACAGATTTATTTATGATATGACTAGATTGAAATCTATGAGAATTGTGTCCTGATAGTTACATAAACTCCTACTATGGTTTTATATTTTAAAAATGTTATGCCGTCCTAATAAAGCTTACGTTTTGGAAAATTTTTCCTAAAATTATCATGTTGTGAGTTTTTTTAGTGTGTGTGTGTTGTTTTTTTTTTTTTTTGGGGGGGGGGGGATTGCTTGTTTTTAGTTAGCTAGACTTCTTATTCAAAACAAAAATGCCATAAAATAGATTCCGTTCTTTTCCTTAATAAACGTAAAATAAAGAAAAGGGGCTGATGATCGAAAAATGACTACGAATTACACCAAGAGAAAGCAATGTATCCCCCCCCCCCTACCCCCCTGAACCACCGACTTAACTCTAGCAGGTCCCATCTGTGACACTATTCACCCTATTTATAAGTTTTTTTTTCTTTTTCACAGGCCCATGGCTGCGCTAAGTGAAAAACTGTTAGAGCTAAATAGTCCCCATAAACAAGAATCGCCATCGATTCTGCATATCGCAGTCGGTTTCCCCAGCATATCCGATGGATACAGGCTGGAAATCACAACTAGGAATCAGATTTAGGCTATCTTCTTAAAATGTATTTAAATGCCAAATACAGGGTGTTAAAAGTTACTCCAGGGGTAAAATTGGCCCATGTGGTAGAGCGTGTGATCTCTCAATCGGGATGTCCCTGGTTCAAAACCCACGATGGTTCAAAAAATGTATTTATCCGATTTTAATCTACTCCTAGTTTTATCGGATTCAATAATTATAATGTAAAATGTCCAATACATAGCCTATAATTGTCCTCACGTTGGACGCTAAACACCAAACACACCAACAAACAAATAACACGAACAAACCCGTTTTACGAACCTATCTCGGGATAGAACTCCAAAATCCTGAAAACAACTTCCGGGTTGGACGTGCCGTCCCAGCATGCCACGCGCATGTACTGTTGTCGGATGTTGCGCAGATCCAGGAGGGAGTTGTCTTTCCTTGAGATTTGAACCTCAGGTGTCTGGGGTGAAATTACAGGTAAAGCGGGAATTATGGGACAGCGTTGTACACATAGTCCTTCCGTGAGATTTGTACCTCAGGTGTCTGGATGAGGCAGAAACTCTTCTATCCTGTCACTTTCTTAGCATGTACAAATTGGATGATGTCGATTTTGCAAACTGTATATGATTCCTCTCAGTAACCCAAGACATTTACACATTCTCTCTCTCACTCACTCTATCTGTCTGTCTGTCTCTCGTTCTTTCTCTCTCCATCTTTCAATATCTCTCTCTATCCCTCTCTCTCACCCCCCCTCTTTCTATGTCTCTTTCTATCTCGCTCTTTCCCTCTCTCTCTCCCTCTCTCTCTCTTTCTCTATCTCTCTCTCTCTTTCTTTCTCTCTTTATTTCTCTCTCCCTAGTAAGAGAGAGAGAGTGAGAGAGAGAGAAAGAGAGAGAGAAAGAGAGAGAGAGAGTAAGAGAGAGAGAGAGAGCGAGAGAGCGGGGTTGATAGATCACAAGCCCTGCCCCAGCCTCCCCCTCTGTCCAGACGGAGATCTTCTGAGGAGACCAGGGTAAGAGTAAGAGAGAGAGATAGAGAGAGAGAGAGAGAAAGAGAGAGAGAGCTCTCTCTCACTCTCTCTCTCTTACTCTTACCCTGGTCTCCTCAGTAGATCTCCGCCTGGACAGAGGGGGAGGCTGGGGCAGGGCTTGCGATCTATCAACCCCGCTCTCTCGCTCCGGGTCCAACGCCTGGGCATTGTAAAAACATTACAAGGCAAAGTCAAGCATAATTATAGTTTAGGACAAAGTATTAGAGAACGCACAGGCCATAGTGCATTAACATTACGTAGAAAATGAAACAGGGCATAGGACAGAGTACATACTTCACTATAAGGTAAGACATAGCATAGGAAAACGTAGATGACACTATTGAAGATATTAATTAATATAGGACAGAATATATGACAGTATAGAAAAACGTATATGACACATTATTGAAGATATTAATTAGTATAGGACAGAATATTTGACATAGTTTGGAGCAGAGTGCAGAAAACTATATAGCCCATAGTGCATTACATTACGCTTGAAATTGAGTAGGACATAGAACAGAGTATAAATTATACTATAGGAAATAGTAAAGGACACAATATGGAACATATTAATTAGGGAAGAATATACCACATAGTATAGGTGGCCCTGGGGTAGAACATCGTGATCATCATGATGATGATGATGATGATGACGTATAGGCCACAGTGCATTAAATTACGTAGAATATGAAACAGGGCATAGAACAGAGTACAGACTTCACTATAAGACATAGGAAAACGTGCATGTCACATTATTGAAGACATTAATTAGTATAGGACATATTAATTAGTATTGTTCCTTGTCTTCTGGTTATTACGACAGGTTCTTCGACTGTGCCTTTTTTACTCTATAACCTTTGTCTTTTGGTTATTGCTAAATGTTCTTGGACTTCTCCTTTTTTCTTGTCTATAACCTTTGCCTTCTGGTTATTGTAAGAGGTTTTTCGATTAGACATAGCATAGGAAAACGTATATGACAGATTATTGGAGATATTAATTAGTATATGACAGAATATATGACATAGTTTAGAGCAGAAAACTATACAGACCAGTGTGCATTACATTACGTATGAAATTGAGTAGGACATAATACAGAGTATAGGTTATACTATAGTAAATAGTAAAGGTTACAATATGGAAGATGTTAATTAGTATAGGAAAAAATATACCACATAGTATAGGACAAAGTATAAGCCAAAGCATGGGACGTAGTATATGGCATTCTGTGGGAATGGCATATGAGACAGTACATTACATAGTAAATGACATGCAATGGGAAATAATATATACTGCAGTAAAGGACACGACATTTTAAAGATATGATACACGAGGTCCGAGTTCGAGCCCTGGTGATTTCACTCCCTAATGGTTGGGTCGGTGTCAGTTTAATGTGATCAATTGAGACAGAAGGCATAGTATCCCCGCCCTGTCTCGTGTGTGGCAACACATAAAATTGTTGGACGTCATTCTTGGGGCTCGTCCACAATATAGCATATATAGTGCTGATGTTGGACGTTAAACCAACCCAACAGCAACTCTCTCTCTCACTCTCTCTCTCTGTCACCCTCTCTCTCTCTCTATCTCATTCACTCACCTCTTCATCGGACTCGCCCACAACCCGCCTCCTCTCGATGGTGTCTAGAGCCGCCATGGTGGCCACTACGCTTTGGTCAGAGGTCAAGGTCACCCGGAAACCAACGGGCACCCTGCGCAGTCCGGTGAACAGCGCACCCGGCCTACTTTCGATTTGTCTAGATGTCGTGTCTAGACAAGACAAACATTGATCATTGGCCTAGAGCACTTTAACTTTTGTAAAAAAAAACATGTAATACAATTTTCTATTTCAGACCAAGCTACTGTGCAAGCTACTATCTTGATTACATTTCACGTACTTATACAACAGATTGTTTGTTGTTGCTTATCGTTCACTTTCAGATCAGTTATACTGGTACAGGTGAATTGCTTTTATTGATATTTTCAATACTATTTAGACTTAGTTGTGTTATTTGAAGATGCGTCTTCCACGGATATATTCTCTATTATATGCTCTGTGTCTGTGTGCCAATAAGTGGAATAATTGCAGAATTTATTCGAAGGACCCGTTCTCCATGCGTCCTAAGTGGACGTTCAGATCACCCCCTCCTACAAAAAAAAAACTTAAAAATCTTACAATCAAGTGTTTTCATGTATGTAAAACGAATCAGAGATGGACAAACTCACTTGCAGAGTCTACAGAAGCCGGCGGTGCTCGGTTGGACTCGATTAATTGTCTGGGTCGACTGATGTGCTGGATATGCGGGTGTGGATTCGACCCCGCACCGATCGTCACGGGGTTGAGCTCACTAGCCACTGGACTCTGGCGATTGGCTCTCGCCTGACGGGGGTTGAAGTCCTCTCCGCGCGGGGCGGTAACTCTCTCCGCGGAATTAGTCGCGCGGATCGGCAAATCCGCTAGCGGTTGTGATGCGGCTGCTTATGTTGGGCGTTAAACCAACTCAACTTCAGCACAGTTATACTTGTACAGGAGAAGTACCTTTATAAACTTTTTCAATGCTATGATTTCGAGAAAGTTTTATTTAAAGAAGCATCTTTTACGGATAATATGTCCGGAAACTTCCTAACTAGGTTCAGAATATAAACTCTGTTGGAGATAAAACAAACCATAGAGATGGCAACAAACTGTGTTGATCTAAACGGCGTTCAACTTTACAGAACGTTGAAGTAGAATCCATAGAAATTCAACTATGACATTTTGTGCACAAAAAAGTAATATTTGTGTTTTTATCTTTTTACTAAGGTTTAGGGCAACCAAAATTTTATTTTCATCCACTTTCTATTTCTCTTGATGCTCTGTGTATGTGTGACATTAAGCGAAATATGGCAGAATTTATTCGTAGGACCCGTCCGACATACGTTCTAATTGAACGTTCAGATACCCTCAAACCCACCCAAAAAAGAAAAAAAAAAGAAATGAAGAAATCTGGCAATCAAGTGTTTTTATGTATGTGAAACGAGTTGGACAAAATAACTTGCAATGTCTACAGAGGCAGGTGGCCCTGGGGTAGACCATCGGCTTCCGACGCAAAAGGTCCGAATTCGAGCCCGGGTCGGTGTCAGTATAATGTGACGGGCTGAGACAGGAGTCATGGCTTCCCCGCCCTGTCTCTTGTTTGGCAGTACATAAAATTGACAGACGTCAGTCTTGGGGTCCGTCCACAATATAACTTACATAGTGCTGATGTTGGACGTTAAACCAATCCAACTCCCAACTCCCTTGCAATCAAGTGTTTTCATGTATGTAAAACGAATCAATTTCTTCAAACGTTTTTTTTTAATAATTTAAATTTGCACTTGTTTTACATTTTACGGCTCTAGGAACTTGATTTATAATAAAGGAAGTAAAAACGAAACGAGAAAATTCCGGCGATTATGATAAGCAAATAAACAAACCCAGTACCCTTAATTTAAATACACAATTATAAAAAAAAAGTGTTAACACACTCACTTGTAGTGTTTACAGAAGCCGGCGGTGCTCGGTTGGACTCGATTATTTGTCTGGGTCGGCTGATATGCTGGATATGCGGGTGTGGATTCGACCCCGCACCGATCGTCACGGGGTTGAGCTCACTAGCCACTGGACTCTGGCGATTGGCTCCCGCCTGACGGGGGTTGAAGTCCTCGCCGCGCGGGGCGGTAACTCTCTCTGCGGAATTAGTCGCGCGGATGGGCAAATCCGCTAGCGGTTGTGATGCGGCTGCGGCTACGATTAGATGCCCGGTTTCTGTAGAGTTGTGTTTGCATGGGGAGTGGATAAAGATGGAGGAATTGATGATATTGCACGCGATGTGAGTGAGCTTAAGAAATAGTTTTTATATTAGACACACTGTTAAGTGAGTTGAGAAATTGTAATTCTTTTTTTCTTTTTATTCTCAAGGAAGTAAGATCGTTTTCAATGGCCAACAAAGAGTAAAGGCCATAGTTTTCAAACAGTTTTTTTTTTTATATTTTAAATATTAATGGCTGAAAAATAATAGTATTCTAAATCTTATTTTATTATTTTAATATTATAATTTTTTATCAGTGTTCACTTCCAAATTCGAATTCAACTGAGATGGATAAAACTTTATTTAGTCCGATCTCATCACAGATCTTGGTTTATGATCGCATCTTTACTTTTTTTTTTTTTTTTAAACAAAATCTAGCCCGATATCATTACAGATCTAGGTTCCTGATCGCATCTTAAATTCCGGTTTTTTTCTTTTCCCCAGTAGCAAACTCACCCAGGTAACCAGGGGAGGACCTAACAGCCGTTACAGGTATCGCCCCTCGGGGAGGCGGCCTGCTCTCTACCTGTGGGCGCGGACTTCCGGTCACCTCGTTGCTGTGTTGAGACTGTTGCCTGATGGGTAGGAACATAATGTACATGCGCAGTGCAGTGATTCGGCATAAAATAGCAAAGAAAAGTATAGGAGTTTGTCTTTTTTAATCTTTTTTTTGTAGATATAATATATTATTATATTCTAGGTCTTTTTTTTTTAAACTCGGACGCTAAATTTCTATTTCCAGCAGTCAAAAAGACGAGAGCTCGATTTCTTCAAACGTTTTTTAAAATCTAATATTGCACTTGTTTTGTAATTTTAAGGCTCTGAGAACTTGATTTATAATAAAGGGAAAAAAATAAAGCGAGAAAATTCCGGTGATTAACATGAGCAAACAAACAAACTCAGTCCCCTTAATTTAAATAAACAATTTTTAAAAAAATTGTTAAAATATTAGGTTTTTTTTTTTACATAATGCAAGCTCCTAGAACTAGGATTTTTATTACTTTGATTTAAAAAAAGATACATAAAAAATAAATCTGTTCCAGAAATGTTGGCAACGAAACTTGACGGTTCAATGAGAGGACTTTACCTTGAGAGCTGATGCATTGTCTGGCATTTTGAGAAAATTCGTTTGATTCAAGTGCGTGTTGCCTTTCCTCCTGTCATCATTCCTTCCAAACGAATATCGATATACTTCGGCAACATACTGGACTTGATTCTTTGGCTGTGTCTGTTGTTGTTGCTTGTAAAAGGCTTGTGAATGACGAACTCCTCAAGATCTTACCGTTTTTGTTTTCTTGTTATAGACGCAAAGTTTATTAGAATAGTGGTTATAATGCTACCCTAGCTTCTTTCTTTTCTACACAAATATAACGGTAAAAACCGTATCTATCTTTTCTTGAATGCTTACAATCTGTCAAACTATTTGCCCTTATCTAATAATAACCATCGTTTTTATATGTATTTTCATTACATTTGATATATTTTGATTAGCATTTGTGGGTCGTATCAATGCAGTGTGTTAAAATAATAATTATGTTCGAGTTTTTCTTCCTGGCGAGTGTGGCTTGATCATTCCCTAAACTGTTATATTTATACAATTTAGAGATTTTGCACCTCCTTTCAAGAATTTAATTTGCTTTGTTTTTCTTGTGTTTTGCCTTTGGTTTACCTAGTATTGAGAGAGTATGCTGGTTGGCTACATAAGACTCTGTCTGCTAGTTTCGGGGTTAGTTCTTACGTTCTTATTCTTCTGGTTATTATTAAAGTTTCGTTGACTGTTCCTTTTTTCCAGTCTATAACCTTTGTCTTCTGGTTCTTGTTAAAGTTTCTTCGATTGTTTCTTTTTTTTCTAGTCTATAACCTCCGCCTTCTGGTTATTTTGAGAAGTTCTTCGACTGTTCCTTTGTTTCTAGTCTATAACCTTTCTCTTCTGGTTATTGTTAGAAGTTCTTCGACTGTTCCTTTGTTTCTAGTCTATAACCTTTGCCTTCAGTTTACTGTTAGAGGTTTCTTCGACTGTACCATTTTTTTACTCTATAACCTTTGCCTTTTGGTTGTTGCTAAAGTTTCTTGGACTTCTTCTTTTTTTAGTCTATAACCTTAGTATTCTGGTTATTGAGGAAGTGCTTTGTTTGTTCCTTGTCTTCTGGTTATTACTTTGTCTTTTCGTTATTGTGACAGTTTTTTTGACTGTTCCACTTTTCTTCTGTTTATTACGACAGGTTCTTCGACTGTTCTTTTGTTTTTTTTTTTTTCTAGTCTATAACCTTTGTCTTCTGGTTATTGTTAAAGTTTCTTCGACTGTTTCTTTGGATTTTTTTCTAGTCCATAACCTTGGTCTTCTGGTTATTGTGAGAAGTTCTTCGACTGTTCTTTTGTTTTTTTTCTAGTCTTAACCTTTGCCTTCTGGTTGTTGTGAAAATTTCTTCGACTGTTCCTTTGTTTCAGTCTAAAGTCGTTGCCTCCTGGCTAGAGGAGAGTTCCTACGACCGCCACCCTGAGGATCGTGTGGAGCCTGCATATGCCTCAGTAAAACTCTCTGCTCGGCGCCGACTTCGTTGACCTGCGGTGCGTGAAAGTGGTGAGGGTGGAGGTGCGCCGGCAACGGGGGTGGAGGCGGTGGAGGCACGGGTTGGCCAAAGTGGAAGGGAAACGGAGGTGGTGGAGGGGGTGGAGGCAAATGGTGGATGTTCGGGTGCCCTAGTTGGAGGCAAGTGGTGGTGTTCTGGGCAGCTGGTTGTTGTTGTTGTTGTTGTTGTTGTTGCGGTGGTGGTTGAGCTCTTCGCCACCGGGGCTGTTGGATGCCGCCGTTCGGTTCCAGCTGCTGCTCCTGGTGCTCTTCCTCTTCTTCCTGCTCCTCTTGTTGGCGCTGATTGTCTTCTTGGTTTCGCCTTTGGTGCTGATGTTGCTGTTGCTGCAACTGCGGCGGCTGTGATGCGTCCGACACTCGTATCTCTGGTCTTTGCTGCTGCTGCTGCTGCTGTTGTTGCTGTTGTTGCTGTTGATTCTGATGTCGAGCTTGCTGCTGTTGACCCAGGTCCCGGACCTGTACCAGAAGAGGAGCAGGGACGGGCCCCAGCCGAGTGAATACGTTGGCCGGTGGCGGGTTGGGCCTTGTCTCAAAGGTCGGGATGTTGTAGCCGAAGCGCTGCTGCTGCTGCTGCTGCTGCTGCTGTCCGTGTGCCGCTCCTTGTGCCAGTGCCGGTGCCGGTGGTCCGATGACCAGGGGCTGCGGGAAGGGCTGATGGACTTGTTGGCGGGCAGACTGGGGCGGGATGGCCGGTGAAACCCGCAGGCGTCTCCTCCGATTCGTCGTGAGCGCCGGTGAAGTCAGGTCGGTTAACTGCGAGTTCTGGGCCTGCTGCACGATTTGGTTGAGGATGGAGGATGCGAACCCAGCTAGGGCCGGGCCGTAGAAGAGAGCACCGTTGATGTTGCTGGGCGCGAGGTGGTTGTCCAGACTCGGCGCCGACGCGAGGATGGTGGAAACGGCAGACGCTGCAGTAGTCGCCGCGGTTGACGCCAACTGAGATAGCGATTGTGGGCTGGGCACGTCTTCGAGGAGATTCTGGTGGGAGTCTTCTCTCGAAGCGTCCCGCTCTACTATCGAGACTGAGAGAGAACTTTCAGGATCGTGGTCTGGATTGTCGGCGAATTCGTCTTGAGCGGTCGTCAGATTTTCAGTAGTGGCATCGTCAACCTCTACGAGCAGCTCGTTATTTTCACTGCTTTTCAAAGCATCTATGGCGCTCTCAATGTCCCTCGTGTCCTGATCTGGCCCTGGGTCCACGCAGGACCCAGTTTTGTGTAGACGACTGTTTGGAAATCGCGGGGCCCAGAGGTTTAAGCGCAAGTCTCGGCGTTGGGAGTCCGACAGGCTGGTTCGAGCCTGGAAGAACTCGCTGTTTCCCTCAACACTTTCCGACTCTAAGACGCTATGTGCCGTGAAAAGCAAACTGCTCGCGTTGTTAAATGACTCGCTCGCGGATCCGGGCCGGGCCTCGCCCCGAGTCGTCCTGCCTAAGACTAAGACGCTATCCGAACACGTCTCCGTCGCCCCCTGGCTTGAAGACTTTGGCATTCCATTTTCTGCAAGCGAGTCTAGATCTTTTGACGAAGAGCTGTTGAAATTTCCCTTCTTACCGGTTGTACTCGTTCCTAGAATAGCTGTTTCTGTAGTGTTTGTAAGCTGTTTTTCTAGTTTATCGCTCGGGATTACCTGGCTTTGTTCAACTTTCAGTGGAGTAACACTTTGCGGCTCTGACGAAGTGTCAGCATAAGACGACGTGTATTGAAATGTTTGCTCGTCGTCAGGCACCTCAAGGTTAGGTGTTCTGGTTGCGTCAGATTGATCAGCGTCTGAATCTAATTCAGGGCTATTGACTTTTTCGGGCTGAAACTTAGATCCGGAGTCTTCAGGCTTTGTTGCACACTGAATGTCTCCAATCCTGGAGCTCTCTACACCGTTAGCTCTCGATGCCTCTGGCTTATTTAGACAACTTTCGTTGTTTTCGCCTTGAGAGGCTGCGTTCTGGGAAGCTTCCCCGTGGTTCGAAATGCAGGATATGACATCATCTGACACAGACGTAGAGGACTGAGAGAGATGTTGATCAGGTTCCTTGCTTTCTGAGTAGCTAGCTGGCTCCGGGAGACTACCACATTCATTCCCAGAAATCCTCACCTTATCCCCTTCGAGTGGGACAAATTCCTCTCCTAAATATAACGCTTGGTTTGGAATTGTCTCGCAAACTGGTTCATCTTTGCCAGTTTCAGCGTGGTGTTGATGTAGTTCAACACCAACCCTCCGCTTTGTGAGCTGGCGACTTTGTGCCGGGACTTGATCTGAAGAACCGTGAGATATGGCCGCACCCGCGTACGGACTTTTAACACTTTCACCACTTTCACCACTTTCACAACTTTCGCCAACGGCGCTCGCTGTTTCCGCTGGAGAATTCTCCTGGACGTGTCCCCCAAGCCGCGTTGCCTGTTGTTTCTGCGGGGACCTCTGCTCTCTGATGACGCTCCGCACGAGGGAGTAGAAGGACCCTGGTTGTACGGCGACGGGTCTCTCTACTGGCGTCTTACTGCCGGACGCTTCAGGCTGGATCTGCTGTGGATGTCGCTGGTGAAGTGAGCTGCCTCTTCCAGACGGCCCCGCCGCATCTCCGTCTTCACAGCCGCTGCTTTCCTTGTGGGCTTGCATCGGGCCCAGCCTAGCATCTTTAGGAAGCACAAATGGAAAGTCTGGGGGGAAAGTCTGTAAGTGTAACAGATCGCCCCTTTGTCGTGTTGTTAGATTGTTTGGTGATGTCCTATCGTTGTTACTGCTGAGAGAAAATATAGAGGGATGTTTTGTAACAAACCGATAAGAATTATGATGCTCGCGAGGAAGATGGTAGATGTGCTAACGATAAAATAAAGATGATGATGATGATGATGATGATGAGAACGGCCATTACGACGGTGATAATGGCAATGAAAGTTATGAGAACAATAATGAAAATGATTTTAAAAAACTATTGACGACCACAATAAAAATGATAATTAGAGTGGCGCATGGTGTGAAAGATTTTGTCACAATCTAAAGCATCCCTCTGCTCTTTAATGTCGCAAACAGGCGTCAACTGTATTTTTACTTATATATACTGACCACTTGATTGCGACCTTTTGTATAACACACCATTGCCTCTGTTGTGTAGTGTACTTTTTAAATTTTATATTACTTATTTTTTAAGTATTTTTGATATAAGTTATTTAGGGCAATGAGTGAAAACCCTGCTCAAAAGATATGAACGCTAGAAATGGAATGACATGGATAGCACTACCCAAACCAGACAGGATTTGAAAATTTGGATTGAAAAAGGTTGTGAGAATAAAGCTTTTAGAGCCGCAGTAAAAAATGTCCTCTTATACGGATCAAAAAAAGTTATCAAGGGGTAAAGGACTGGTGAATAGCGTGGATAATAAGTAATAGGTCTACACTAGCACTTTATCACCATTGAATTGTAAAAGTTTGGAAAATGTTTACATGTCGAACTGATGATTTTGATAATCTCTGTACAACCCCCAATTTGCCTCTTAGGTTAATTGAGACAGCCCGGTACTATATTATGTAAAACATCGTTTAAGCCACGCATGCCACATACTAGTACTAGGACCATACAATTTCGACCAATGAAAAGACCGAAAGGTCTACAACATCGAACATTTCAAGGTTCAAGTTTCAAGGTATAAGGCCCATAATATTGTTAAAGATGTACCTCGAAAAATGGGCATTTGTGATTATGAACGTTGCAAAAAAATCATAATTAGCTATGGTTAAGTATAGGCATTCACAAATTTAAGGTCTCAGTTTTCAGTTATGTTTTAATTCTCTTGATTGGCGTTGTTGTTGGGTTTTGTGTGTGTGTGTGTGTGTGTGTGTGTTTTTTGTTGTTTTTTTGCTGTTAAGGGTTTTTTTTTAATAAAGATGTAGCTGCAGTTTTTCAAATGTAAAAAGTGTACATAATCTTTTAGATTTTTTTAATCAGCTATAGACAAAATCGCGCCTGGGATAGATCTACTCACATCTTTTGTTTACCTTTAGATGGAAGTTTATGCAACGATAAGATCCAGATCTAGATCTAGATTCTACAACGTATCCTAAATCTAGATTTACAATACCAAGAGGTAAGCTAGAGCAGTTTATAGATGGAGAAAAAGATCCTAAAATACTTTTTGCAGATATTAGTTTTAGATCTAACACCTGATTTAAATTTCTATTATGGTATGTTAATCTAGATCTAGATCACTAGATCTAAATCTAGATCTTTTGCTTAGATTGCTCTGTTGTTGTTTTTTTCTGTTTCATGCGGAAGAAGTGTATTTAAAAGTTAATTTTACAGCAAAATAGGGACACACAATTCAATGACGTCATCTTGTGAAACCGGTTAATGCAGAATTCGCAGTTTTCTTTCCTTTATTCAATTTAATAATTTATGCTCATGTACTGTTCTTCTGCCATTGTAAGGAAGCCAACAATTAAGAAACTTAACAAGACCTAGCAAGTTGATAAAAAGATTTTTGGGGGTTCACAGAACGACATAAGCTTTTTTGGCTGAATCGTCGAAAATTAACCTGAAGCAACGGATCCTAATAATCTGCTCCAAACATGGACTTAAAATTTCGAATTCTTTTTCATCCCTGTGTCATGTTTGAACAGGTTGAGTTGAAATGGCATGCCACTGCACCCTGTCTGAGGCTTTTTGTGAAAATTCTGAAAGTCTCCTGCCCGTACAGTAGTTTATGTAATATAACTAGTTTTTTCTTGGTCTTTCTCTGCCTATAGCGCGAACTGGCTTAAGTCGTAGAGCGTTGGTCTCCAGATGGAGAAGTCGGCAGTTCGAATCGCATGAGCAGCAGATGTATTTTTCCGATTTCGACCCATGTAACTGACTGAGTCGGTGACGGTATAATGTATAATTCAATTGGACTCTAAATTCAAACATTTGTCTACTTCGGTGTCTTTGCCTGCTATTTTTTGTAAACCTCGGTTGACGGTTGGTTGGTTGGTTGGGTTGGTTTAACGTCCAACAGCAGCACTATATAGGCTATATTGTGGACGGACCCCAAGACGGATGTCTGACAATTTTATGTGCTGCCACACACGAGACAGGGCGGGGATACCATGATGCCTGTCTCAGCCGGCGCGGTCACATTATACTGACACCGACCCAAACAGTAGGGAACGCAACAGCCAGGATTCGAACTCGGGACCTTTTGCGTCGGAAAAATGTTGTACCCCTAGACCACCGCGCCCCCCACCTCGTTTGACAGCCAAGCGTTGTTGGGTTCTAAAAATAGTCGCTTTGGACAAATATCAAGGGAGATAATGATGTTAAGTGGAAGTTAAGGACGAGTGCCTCCCCTTGTTAAGGATTTCTTTATTGGTCAGCTGCATTATCTTTGTTTCCCTAAAATGTATAACTGTTTTGTTTTTAATTTTAGATCAATGCAAGTTTTAAATTATTGTTGTTCAAATGTTATTTTGATACAAAAAACAACATTAAACAAACAAAAATACAAACAAACATAAAAAACATGGAAAAAAACCACTTTAAAATAATGTGACAAAATGTGATAAGCATCACATGACGTTTAAAATTTTAAAGCATAAATATTGCTCATGTCGTACTCCCTCTCTCTCTCCCTCTCTCTCTCTCTCTCTCTCTCTCTCTCTCTCTCTCTCTCTTCTCTCATTCTTAATTAATAAACTAAAAAGGTAGGTTGCTATATTTTTGGAAAATATATTTTTCTGAGTGAAAGGGAATTACAGAACATAGACTTAAAAATATTCACTGATAATATAGAAATTAATGAGACGAAGAAGGGATGACAGTTAACACTAGGTTTACCGAGTTTCTCTTTGTTGAATAAATCTTTGCTTATTAAGGGTAAATGTGGTTTTATTTAATTGAATTCTTATACGCCTTGTTAAGGCAGAATAAGAATGATATTCAGTGAGCAGATGATATTATTGTTAAGCCTAGTCAACCCACACGGCCCGTGAAAACTGGCTTAAGTGTTCCTAGCGAGTATGATTATGATATAGCACACCATCGCCGTATAGGTTCCACCAGGGAAACCTAGGAGACGGAAAACCCGGAGAGAGGGAGAGCATTCTCTCCCTCTCTCTATTGAGAATATCTCTTTTAATGAAGATCTTTGTTTCCTTTGGTGGCATGGTCTATTATCTGAGGAAACCTACAACTATTACGAAGAAATTAATACTGTTTCCAAACAAACAAAAACGCAAACAGAATAACACGTAGCAAAATTTGTTAAAAAAAAACACCAGAGCAAAGTTATAAAAATAAATTACAGTATAAAACAAGAAAGCCAAATTAAAAACGTATCGGTTACTAAAAAATACTAGTCTTATAACAGACCCTAAACAAAAGGGTTAAATTTTCTTTGAACAAAGTAATAATGGTCTAAAATAGAACGAGAATGAAACGATTTTTAACCATTTTGTGTTATTGAAAAACAACCAAATTTGGTTAAAACCAATCATAACTACCTGTTGATCCTGCAGCACAAGTTTATAGATGGCAGGCTGGCAAATGAAATAAAACAACTTCCCTTCGACTTTACATTGTTTCGTTGAAATTAAAAAGCGTCCATAAGCATAGTTATATTGAAAGAAAAACAAAACAAAACTGTTTAGGTTTCTTCTAAAGATTGAAAGATCGAGCAGAGTTTTGGAAAAGATTACAAAATTATAACATAATTGTTTAAAACATGACATCATAAACAATTTCGTTTGAACAAAATTATCCACCCCTCCCCAAAAAACAATTGGTGACAAACCGTCAGAATAATTATGCAGTTCAATAATTAAATGAACAGGGTTAATGCAACAAAATAAAATCAAAATGCTATTTACAATATAGCAAAAAACAATAAACAGAAATGGGGGTGGTTGAATCAAATACTGTGTAAACACAATCTCGTTTGGATAAAGGAATGCATTCTGAGAAAACGATAGTGGACGGAGAATTATTTTCCTTTTATGGACAATGTAAGGTTTACATTTTTATCAAATTTGTATTTAATCAACGCATTGTTACAACTTCGCACTTATAGCCTTAAGTCAGTTTACTAACGTACTAATCATTCAGCTAAACGATGATGGTGGTTGTATTATTAACAATGTAATAATAATTCTCTCTCTCTCTCTCTCTTCTGTTTCTTTATGAGTATTATTATAAAGCAACAAAGTTAAATTTACAAAAAAGTTTTCTTTTTATCTAAACACTCACCTTTTTTTAATTATTCAAAATCAGCTGTGTACGTTTTTATTAGTACGAAAACGTTCATAACCGAAGCGAAACTTTTTTTTAGAATGAAGTTCTAGTTAGTCCTACTAAAAACGAAAAGTATTTTGTAAGATTTAAATAAATAAAAAAGCAACACACTACAAAATTGTTTGTTCTTTCATTTATTTTTTCCCTTAGAAAACCATATCAAATATCCATATCAAAGTCATAAGGATATTTTTTTTTGCTTATCTATCTAATAAATGATGATATCACTCAACAACACTGTACAAGAAATGCACAGCTTGAAAGTCAAGCTCTATGTACACAATAATACTGAGATGGGGAAATAAATAAACAAATAAATAAATAAATGAAACAATGATTGTGAATTAAAAAGGGGAGTGGGGAGACATATGCTTGGGTTTGTTTTTGTTTTTTTTTTGGGGGGGGGGGGGCACTGCTAATTGATAAAGTAAAAAAGTAGGTAGCTATAATTTTTGGAAAATTTATTCTTTTAAGTTAAAAGGACTTACATAACATAGACTTAAAGAATCTTCATTGATAATGTAGAAAGTAAAGAGACGTAGAAGGGATGACAGTTAACACTAGGTTCACCGTGTTTCTCTCTCTAAGGAAATCTTTGCTTAATAAGTGTTAACGTTGTTCATTTTAATTGGATTCTTATCAGTCTTGTAAGGGTAGAATCATGTCAGCAGATTTTGTTAAATCTAGTCAACCCACACGGGACCTGTAAACTGGCTTAAGTGGTCCTAACGAGTATATGATATATTACCCATCGCTTTTACTGAAGATATTTGTTTTCTTCGGTGGCATGGTCTATTATCTAAGGTTGGTTGGTTGGTTGGTTGGGTTGGTTTAACGTCCAACAGCAGCAATATATAGACTATATTGTGGACGGGCCCCAAGACGGATGTCTGACAATTTTATGTGCTGCCGCACACGAGACAGGGCGGGGATACCATGACTCCTGTCTCAGCCGGTTACATTATACTGACACCGACCCAACCAGTAGGAAACGCACCAGTTAGGATTCGAACTCGGGACCTTTTGCGTCGGAAGCCGCTGTTCTACCCCTAGACCACCGCGCCCTCCTTCATGGAGAGGGGGAGGAGAACTATGAAAATGAAATAAATGGATCAACAAAGATTGCGCTCTCTGGACAGGTGATAGATCTAGTTCCAAGACAATCTTTCGGTGTCTTATTATTATTATTATTATTATTATTATTATTATTATTATTATTATTATTATTATTATTATTATTATTATTATTATTATATTAATAATAAGAATATAAAAAATATAAAAGTAAAATAAAATAAAAATTAAGACAACATTAATGTACAAATGATAAAATTTAATTTGTTATTGAATACAAAACAGTCAACGTGTTTTGTTTATTTCCTGCACGACAGGGGCAAGAATGGGTACCCTAGTATATTTTTACACGATAATTAAAAATAGTATTCGCATCACAGCATAGTTCGATTATTAGCTACACTGAAGAAAGTAAAATAGTATCACATGCACACTCTGACAACTTAATTGATACATACAGAAAAGGTTGTAAGTACAATGTCGCGGCAAGCTTACACCTTTTCGTAAAACCTCTTAGTTGTAAGATACGTGTGACGTTGTAATTACGGCCCATTACATTATAAAAGCAATTGCATAAATTATGATATAATAATCACATTCCACAAGATGTCATTTTCCGCATCTCTCTTTCAATTCATCTTATTATTTTAATACGCCCTCTTTTTTACTTTGTCATTCTTTTTTAGAATTGGTCTAAGTGTCTCTCTCTCTCTCTCTCTCTCTCTATCTCTCTCTCTCTCTCTCTCTCTCTCTCTCTTTCTATCTCTCCCTCTCCCTTTCACTTTCAATATCTCTCTCTTTCTTTATCTATCTCTCTGTCTCTTTCTATCTCCTCGCTCTTTCGTTCCCTCGCCTATCCACCTCTCTCTTTCATTCTGTCTCTCCCTTTCTATCACTCTTAAAATCACAGATCTAGGTGCATCCATTATTTAACAACATCTTCAACCAACCGGTTCCTTTTATCCTAAAGAAATGGATACAAGAACCTTAGTATATTAAGCTCTAAGACTGTCGATTATTAACACAAGATTCAATAATAGTCCCTACGTCTGAGTTAGTTTGGTCTGTAGGAAGCGATGCAAGTTATATCTAATATAAATAAAGGTCTGTTAAATTAACGTCCCTATAGTTCAACCTCACCACGCTCTAAATAAATTAATGTTTCAGCATTGAGTATCACAGAAATGTAAAAACAAATGTATCCACTGTGGTCTTTTTAAGATCCTATAATTGTGCCTTGAACTGCAGAGATGTGGCATTGTCAAAATGTTGGTGTTAAGTTAATATGCACATATATATATACCCCCTCGTTCATAACGCATAGTGAATTAGAAGGATTTCAAGAAAATTCAAAACGAAGGAAGAAACGATGCCAGGTATGGAACGGAAATAGAAGATCACTCACTAACTAAAGTAAGCAAATAGAAAATTAAGTCCAAACCCGATCTTACGCTGGATAGGGCCTTCTCTCTTAACCTCTTCTTTTAGGGACTTATAGAAAAACAAGTTTTTCTCTTAGATCCTGCCTCTCTAACCAACTCAATCTAACTAAATGCACACATGTACAGATTAAAGATCAGCAGCATTCCTTTCTGTGAATGCGGAGACATCCCTCAAACTGCAGGACATATTATCCTTATGGCATGCCACTCTTATTCCCAGCTCAGGCAAACAATATCGCCTTCAGATACAACACTGGAGTAAAATTATGGGGTACCCTGGAAACCCTACAACAGACTGCCTCTTATATCGAGGAGGTCAAACTGAAAATTTAACAGATTTGGGCATATTGAAAATGAACGCAGAGGAAGAATAAGAAGAAGAAAAAGAACCAACCAAAGCTGTTATTATATAAGCCTAACTCAATCACCCCACCTACTTCGTTTTTTTGTAAAACGCGAAGTGTATGGCACCAGAAACAAAATATTTCTCATATCGAAAGAGAACTAATCTGATGGTACTGGAATTTGAGTTTTATATTTATGATATTTAATTCAATTTATGATATTCAATTAAGAGTTTGATATTTATGATATTCAATTAAGAGTTTGATATTTATGATATTCAATTCAATTTATGATATTCAATTAAGAGTTTGATATTTATAATATTCAATTAAATGTACCCCTACTGTGCCAAGTAACCAAATGTGTAGCTGCATTATTTAAACTTTTAAACTTTAAAAGATGGACATAGATGTAGGGGTCCGAGCATTCAAGAAACATACTTTTTTGTTATTAGAGACACATGATTGCATCTCCGATGAAAGCGACCTAGATATGATGGTTAACCTTGTAACGCATAGATATATTATATAATGTGGAGTCTACGGGGTTATGAAATCGTGGATGGTAAATTTGTGTATGAAATGCTTAGAAGCAAATGCAGATTTTATTTAAGACGAGATCCCGTCTAATATTTCTATAACGGCATCTCAATCTCGTTGGGGCCTTCTGTTTCAAAGTCTTAATAAAAAAGTGTGTGTATGTGCGTGCGTGTGTGTGTATGTATGTAGTACAATAACTTTTTTGAGGCTTCCGTCACAAGATATCGTTAGGCATTGTCTGAGACTTCTGTTAGAAAAATCGTCGTGCTGTTTAGTTACGAGATCTCGCATGAGAATACAGTTACGAGATTTGTCATGAGGCTACAGTTACGAGATTTGTCACGAGACTACAATTACGAGATCTGGTATGAGATTTTCGTTCCCGAGATCTCTTTTGCAGTTGTCGTCACTGTTAAATCTACCGTTAATTGTCTTTTCAGATTCAAAATTAAATTTGAATCGTCAATCCTCAGGTTACGTATATACGGCTAGTCTACAAATATAGTACATAATAGTACTTTATTGGTCAAGTTAATTAATTAATATACAGTATAAACTTTGGGTGCGGTTAGGTTAGGAACATCTGTCGGGTCATTTGGCGATGGGAGGGAGGAACTTGTCCTCCTCTTGATGCGAGAGATGCGACTGGAAGCTCAGCTTGAGAGAGAGAGAGAGAGAGAGAGAGAGAGAGAGAGAGAGAGGGGGGGGGCGGTATAACTGGTGTTTCTATATATTTCTTTACATTTTTTTCCGACTTGATTTATTATGGAAAAAAGAAGCTAAATTAAAGGGGTATGTCACGTCTCTTAGATAATAATATGATCAAAACAGTCCTAAGTCAATAAAATTTTCAGTGGCTGTTGGATCAGTTGTTCACACATTGGAATGGCGAGAAAAGCGAACGAAATAGACAGACAGTCTGAAAAGAACACTACAAGAAAAGAACCCCCTATCAATATTTTATCCAGGCTACAAATAACAGAAAAAACGGAGCGCCACTTCCGCCGATGTCTGTAACAGATCTGCAAATAAAGAAGCAGAGTTTACTCAACAATTATATAGGGACTCAAAGGCGCCAGATTCGATGTATAAGTGCGCTATGTCACCCTCTTGCTCTCCTACTGGTTGGGCCAGTATCAGTATAATGTGACCGACTGAGACAGGAGTCATAGTATCCCCCGCCCTGTCTCGTGTGTGGCAGCACATACCACTGTCAGACGTCAGTCTTGGTGTCCGTCTACAATATAGCCTATATAGTGCTGATGTTGGACGTTAAACTAACTCAACAACAACAGCAACAACAACAACAACAACAACAACAACAACAACAACAACAACAACAGCAACAACAACAACAACTTTGTGAGGTCCAGGTGCCATATTAGTTCTTTTTTACAACTAGCAGATGGTTAATTGTGAGAAGTTGGCCTTATCTAGTCAAACGTGTTGGGGTTACTTTTAAGTTTCGTCCCTGTGCTTTACTGGTTGGAAACAGGAGTCAGTTTAATGTGACCAACTGAAACACGAGTCATGGTATCCCCGACCTGCCTCGTGTGTGGCAGCACATGCAATTGTCAGACGTCAGTCTTGGAGCCCGTCTACAATATAGCCTATACAGTGCTAATGTTGGACGTTAAACCAACTCAACAACAACAACAACAACAAAAACAACAACAACTATGTGGGGTCCAGGTGCCGTATTAGATCTTTCTTACATCTCGGAGATGGTAAATTGCGAGAGCTTGGACTTTTCTAGTCAAACTTGATGGGGTTACTGTTAAGTTTCGCCACTGTGCTGTTAAAATGTTGGCACCTACCAGTACCTCTGGCAGACGAGTCGTCCACGCTGGCATCGGTTGAGACCCCTACTGGTGCCACGCGCTGTGTTCTGGCACTTCGGTGTTCCTTCAGGTTCAGTTTCCACTCTTCTTTAGTTTGCTCTGGGTAGGGGGAGAGGTAGGGTGGATGAAGATGTAGGGAGAGTGTAGGGTTAGGTGGGGAGAGGTGAGGGTGGCTTAAAAAGTAGGGAGAGTGTAGGGTAAAATCGTGGCGATGTAGGATTATGTGTGGAGGTTGTGGCTCATCCACAAAATAGCCTATAATTGTAGTGTTTAAGTTGGACGTTGCGCAACCAATTCAACTCTGTGAGGCATTCTCAGAGTAAAATTAGCAAACTTTAGCCTTGGGACCCGTCCACAACATATTGAATACGTATAGTGCTGAAGTTGGACGCTATCAGCAAACGCTCTCTCTCTCTATCTCTCTCTCTCTCTCTCTCTCTCTCTCTCT
Organism: Elysia chlorotica; assembly: GCA_003991915.1. Lineage (NCBI taxonomy): Eukaryota > Metazoa > Mollusca > Gastropoda > Plakobranchidae > Elysia > Elysia chlorotica. Next base: position 34,787 of record RQTK01001403.1, on the reverse strand, counting down.
CTCTCTCTC
>RQTK01001403.1:8119-28229 GCA_003991915.1 Elysia chlorotica | reverse complement strand
TGATGATGATGATGATGATGATGATGATGATGATGATGATAATGATGATGATGATGATGATGATCATGAGTTGATGATGCGAAGATGTTTGTGATTTTTTTGTTATTTATTGACGAATCGAGTCTAGAAATAACATTAACGATATTAACAATAAGAATGAATTTAATATTAGCGATAACGATGAAATCGGTAAAGAAAATTAAAAATAAAAAAAAACTTTAACACTCAGCTAACCTAGATCTAAACAACCAAATGGCACTCACCCCATGAGCTCGAAGGTGATGCACAGGTGGTTGCGGAAGTAGAAGTATTCGATCATGTGGATGATGTTGTACTGGTTGTCTTTGTCCTTGCGCCGCAGCGCGTCCAGAATCTTCACTTCTACAAGGGCCTGGTGGTGAAATCTGGGTCACAGGAGGTCACGGGGTTATACGGGGTTATACGGGGTCAGAGGTTAGAGGGGTCGGTCATTAAGATAACACAGGTGCACAAGTATGTAAACAAAAAATCTTGGTTAACAACGTCGATTCAAGACGGCGTCGCCTTAATTATTTTTTTAATACATATTTAAGTAAACTTTGAAGAATTACAGCGTTGTATGAAATAAAGAACATAGGTTATTTTTCAATTGTAAGGACTTCATGCATCAGTGAAATAATTATCATTTATTGGCGACGACATTTTATCTTTGTGTTAAGTAATGTTATTGCGATTCAATTTGTTACTTATTATGGTGCTCGTTGTTTGTTTCCCTTTTTGTAGCGTTTGATTCTTTTCAGCCTACCAAGATAAGGATGATGCAGGTTTTAATGAAACAAATTATCTAAAACTTTGTAGCAAATCTTTTGATTGAAGAAGTAGCTATAAAGACTTTTTAACGCTGTTGCAATAAAGAAATGTTTATATAGAGGGCCTATCGCTACTGCTAGTAAGTAAATACTTAAAAAATAACTTTCGTGATTTTATTCTAACTGAGCATACTTAAAGTATATGAAACCACAGAATAAGAGATTATCCATTACAAAATTCAAGACATGAACAGATATTTGTATAAACCTTATATTTTTTATTCATTTTTTTATTCCAATACCTCCTCCACTAGATAAAAAAGTTAGTTATCAAATATAGTCAATACTAAGATTATAAGCGTTACACTATTAATCATTAAAAAAAATTGTTACAATTTACAAATATATTTGCTTTTAAATAATGTTTTGAAAGGTAAACTTCTATCGGAATGCCAAGAATTAATTTTGTATTTACTATTTGAATAATATGTTTCTATTGATATAAAAAGTACGTTTCATATTTTTCTCAAAATTTACGAAAGTCAAGGGGGAAAGTTATTATAGAGTTAGATAACCATGTTAGTTTTCGTCTAAATCTGGAAATGAAAAGAGTCAGAAAATGTGAAAACTAAAAATTAAGAAGCGGATAGGAAAGTTAACAAAAAGAGTCGGGTTAATAAAAAAGCCTTTGGGTAGACATTTAACCAAAGCGACATAAGGTAGGGAAGAGATCATTGGTACATTCCAGCGGGCAACTGAGTTCTTGATGAAATGTTGTGAAAGAAAAAAACTAAACTTATATAGATTGGGACAAAACAGAACTGCTTAGTAATAGTAATTACGTTACGGGTGTTTTTTTTTATAGTTGAGATTTTAACTTCGAATTTTGATTTATTTAAAAGGGTTTAATATTCAAATGTGTTACTGCCATGATCATTCGTAAAACATTAAACGAGCGCATTTATCAAGTTACTCAGACTATCCCTAATAATTTATAATTTTTAGCTGTGTGGCAAAAGTCGCTGAGGCGGGGAGGGGGAGAAGCGGGGAGGAGGGGGGTAAAATGCTCAAGTGGTAGAGCATTGGGATCCGATTTCGTTACCTGTAATTAGTTAGGCCGGTGTCAGTATAGTGTGAGCGGATGAGACAGGGGCCATATTTTCCCCATCTTGTCTCGCCTGTAGGGTCATATAAAATTGTAAGACGTCAATCTCGGAACCTGTCTACAATATAGCCTTTATAGTGCTTATGTTGGACGTAAAACCATCTCAATCAAACTCAACTCAATTATGGTGGCGATTGTCTCGAGATTTGCAATGCTCTCAGGCCATCGAATTGTTCACCGCATAACACTCCATATTGCAAACCGGTGCTTTAATTTTAGATTGTGCTGTGTCTCTCTACCTTTTCTTATTCCTTATGATCTTGACCGCCATCATGGAGTCGGTCTTGTGGTCATAGCATTTGACCACCTGTCCGAAGGATCCCTTGCCCAGAACCTCCAACATCTCGTAGCGGTAGACCAGGTGGTCATGAAGGACCTGGTAGCGCACACAGGCACAAACACACGGGGGGCGGGTTCGAACGCAAGTACGGACATACGGAGAAGGTGCACAGACAGAGAGACATGTAGACAGACATACAAACAGGCAGATAAACATGTAGACAGACAGAGAGACATGTAGACAGACATACAAACAGGCAGATAAACATACAAACAGACAGACAGACATATAGCAGGTATACAGACATACACACAGGCAGACAGCCATACAAACAGGCAGACAGGCATACATAGGCACACACACACACACGCACAGACACATAATGAACAAACAACGGATTATTTGTTTAGGACAACGCACATAACATAATAAAAAAACATAACACATATAATACACAAACAGGTTTACAATGGAAAAGGGAGAGAGAGGGAAGGAGAGAAGGGGTGGGAAGAGTGGGGAAAAAAAGAGAACCAGAGAGTTTGGGTTAATCAAGCGTCTTTGATAGGATAAACAGGCGAGAGCTTAGCAGGGTGCGGATTACAGGACTAGACCTGGGGTGGGTGTGTGTGTATTTGTGTGTAAGGTAGAGAGAGAGAGTGAGAGAGAGAGAAACAGACGGACAATCAGACAGACAGACAAACAGACAGAAACACAGAGAGAGGGAGAGAAAGATAGAGAGACGAAAGAGTGAGAGAGAAAGTGAGAGAGAGAGAAAGAGTGATAGACAGAGAGTAAGAGATAGACAGAGAGAGAGAGAGAAAGAGAGTCGTAAAGAGTGAGAGAGAAAGTGAGAGAGAGAGTGATAGACAGAGAGTGAGGGACACGGGAAGAGAAAGAGAGAGAGAAAGAGAGAGAGAGAGAGAGAGAGAGAGAGAGAAAGGTGTCTGCAAGTATTGAATGCCATTATTCCTCGCTGTTGACGTCACATGTTGACGTCACGGCTAACCAATTTAGTAATCCAAAATTGGGGAAACAAAAAAATAGAAGCCAACTACGAGGAGTTAATAACATAAACATTCCTTTGGGAGCCCAGTTAACAGTTTCATGAAAAAGAAAAGAAAACAAAAAACAAACAAATAAAAAAAAATAGTCAGTTATTAAGATTCAACACGCTAATGGAATTTGAAGAAAAAAAAAGATTGTTTGTTCGAAAATGTTGCACTTCGCCTTTTAACTTTTTTGTTTGCTTCTAAGTTCAAGTTGAAGACCATGATAAAAGTGTTTTGATTTTCGTACAAAGTCTTACAAAGTCTTTTGATCATGTTTCGATTAAAAATCGTGGGTGTCCATTTCCGAACAAACAAACCAAGTTTAATAGAGTAAGAAAACAAAACAAAAAAGACATGTACAAGCTTTCCACAGCTGCATGTCGACATACCGTCACCTAAAAGGAGGAAACACGAAGTGTTAGAAACTGTGAATTGTTGGGGTTGATGAAAACGATAGAGGAACGATAGTACTAAGTATTAATTATAATGACTTGGGAAGGAAGAGGGAGGGGGAGGTATAAAGAGGTGTTGGCAGAGCGAGTAGTTTCTAATGTGAGGCCAATCAGGAGTACTTCAGACCTTCTATAGATCTATACCAGCAAATTTGTCAGCCCAAGTTCCTAACCCTTCATAGGGAACGTATCCATGCAATGTTAGCAAAGACTTCAGATTTAGTGAGACGTTTCACAAAAAAGAGCTCACAGTGCTTTTGGTACAGGGAGCTAGCGTGACCCGTGCTTATACTATTTCTTTATTAAGTTTAGGGCGGTTGACCAATCTCCATATCGAGTTTGTACTAGCAACGGCCTTAATTGTTACTTGTTACTTGTTAAGGCTTTGTCCATCCACTGCAGGATGTAGCCCTCCGAATCACATCTCATACCCTTCACTTTTAACCAAACCTTTTACGCACAATTTGTATGCTTTTACTACTCAAAGAAATAAGGAATCACCGTTGCTACTAGTATAATGCATTAACTTTCTTAGGACATCATGGGCACAGTATAGCCGTTACCGTGCTGACGTGCCATAAAACAACTCACTCACTCCATATTTCTCTATCTGTAGCTGCTCTGCTTCATAGCACCCCTTTTTCTCTTACTATATCATCTCGCCACCTTCCTGTTAGTCTTCTTCTTGATCTTTTTTCGTTTCTTGGTTGACACTCTGTTACTCTTTGAGTCAACCCGTTGTCATCAATTTTGGATATAAATATGACCCGCCTATCTCCATTTAATTATCCCAACCCAAATAAGCAAAATCCTTCCCATGAAACCTCTCACTCTGCCACATTCTCTGGGGTTAGCTTTAGCCTGTAGGTAGATGGGAAACATCTGAAACACCAGCCTGAAAAAGGAAGAGAGAGAGAGAGAAAGAGAAAGAGAGAGAGAGAGAGAGAGAGAGAGAGAGAGAGAGAAAGCAAGGGGTTAGCTTCAACCTGTAAGTAGATGGGAAACATCGGAAATACCAGCCTGAAAAATGGGAACAGAAAGAGAGAGAGAGAGAGAGAGAGAGAGAGAGAGAGAGAGAGAGAGAGAGAGAGAGAGAGAGAGAGAAAGAGAGCGAAAGCAAGGGGTTAGCTTCAACCTGTAGGTAGATGGGAAACATCAGAAACACCAGGGCCTGAAAAATGGGAACACAGAGAGAGAGAGAGAGAGAGAGAGAGAGGGAGAGAAAGAGAGAGAGAGAGAGAGAGACAGAGAGACAGAGAGAGAGCGAAAGCAATGGGTTAGCTTCAAACTGTAGGTAAATGGGAAACATCGGAAATACCAGGGCCTGAAAAATGGGAACAGAGAGAGAGGGAAACCGAGAGAGAGAGAGAGAGAGAGAGAGAGAGAGAGAGAGGGAGAGAGCGAAAGCAAGGTAAAAAAGTCATAGTCAAGCACACTAAGCGGGTCTACAGGTCTAGACACTGCCGCCAAGATGGAGTCCAGATCTCTCTCTACCTGGGCCTATTCTTCAGGATCTTGACCGCGACTTCTGTGTCAGTCTTGTGGTCACGGCACATAACGACCTGGCCAAAGCTGCCTTGACCGATGACGTCAAGAATCTCAAACCTGTAGAACAGCTGGTCGTTGACCATCTACAAACAGTGATTAATTATCGATTAATGAAATAGATAAAAAAAAGTTTTAAAGGGCGAAGTTGGGACTGTTGATAAGAATAGGATACATTTTACATTCAAGGATAAACTTGGACGCAGTGGTAACTTATAATATTGTAAAAAAAAACATAATAATAGAATAGACCATATTTCGAACAAAACAACTTGGAGTGGTTAGGGGGTGAGGGGGGCTTACTTTTTTGGCATAATTATGTCATAACCAATGTAAATGGCTTTACGAAGCACAGAGCAAATCTAAAATAGATATTCAAGTGTAAACTTCATGTCACGGAGAGTCAAAGTGGGCTTTGTGGAGATGGCAGTACCAGAGACAATACATTTATTGAGGAGCTTCACACAGATAAGTTTGCGTATGTGGGTCAGGTTAGTTAAGGCGATTGCTTCTTTTTTCTTTATTAGTCCAGTGGTCTTTGAGCGTGCGCTTTTTTGCCTAATTCTTTTTTCTTTAAACCTTTGTAAAAAAAAAAAAATATTTCCGATGATTGGTCAACCGCCTTTATTATAATAAAGTTAGTAATAATGTGAGCAAACGTCACGATAGCCTCTCATATCAATAACACAGTGAGCTCTTGTATATATGTCTCTCTAAATGTATTGTCTCTGGTATAACACATCGGTAACAAAAAAGGCTTTTTAGGTTAACATGTGCAGTACTGAAAACATAATAAAGGTTTAAAAAATATTTTTGGTAAATTACTTTACACATGAAATAAAAGTAGGTGGATGCAAAGGGAAGGGATTTGTGATATGATGATTTTCGAAATAGGACTAGGCTAAATAGTTAGGCCCATAATGAAATAAAACAAGGTTACCCACCAATAATAAGGTTGGGCTAGAAATCTATTTCAATATTGTTTCAGAAGTGATGCATAGTGTCAGTATTGATCAAGAAAAGTGTGTACATGGCAATACAGCTTTATGGAGGTCAATATAAATCTAATCATAATTATTGGTTAGATAAAGAATTGATGATTCTTGTGGTATATACATATACATGTGAAATTAATTATACTTATAGGGGCAAAGAAAAGGAAATATTTTAAAGAATTAAAAACTGAGACATCAGAAAAATGTTCTAACTAAAATCGGTTATACGTAATACATGCTAAAGTAAATTAGTTTTCGGCAATTAAAAGTTCTAGAATCTACTTTACCAAAATAATGCCCAAAAACATCCAATTCAGTTGTTGGTTAGAGAATAAGAAAAATAAATGGAGAAAAGTTTTGTAATGTTGAAGATGGCCAATAAGCCTATTCTAAAGACTTTGTCATAAATAACCGGTTCTTCTAGTTTTCACCTATGGAATCCTAGTGCAAATCTTTCGAAAAAACCTTGTGGGCCCATCTTTGTGTTTTGTTATCTTACTGTCAAACAATCTAACACTACAATTATATTTAAAACATGAAAGACAGAAAAAACATTAGGGGCCTTTCTTTGTGTATGGTGATCTACCGTCAAACAATCAAATAATACAATCATCCTTAAAGCGAGAAAGACAGCGAAACCTTGTAGCACCAAGACGCACCTTGATGGTGGTCGCGGTGACCCTGGGGTAGAGCATTGGCTTCCGACGCAAGAGGTCTGGGTTCGAGCTCTGGCGATTGCGCTCTCTTCTGGTTGGGTCGGTGTCAGTTAAATGTGACCGGCTGAGACATGAGTCATGGTATCCCTGCCTTGTTGAGTGTTTGGCACACATATAATTCTTAGACATCAGTATTGGGGCCCGTCCGCAATAAATAGCCTATATAGTGCTGATGTTGGACGTTAAACCAACTCAACTACAACTAACTGGTTGGGTCAGTGTCAGTATAATATGACCGACTAAGGCTAAAGCCAGACTGCCGCTGGTTGCTGGGGTGGAGCTGTGTCTATCTCTAGCCTAAGACGGGAATCTTGGTTTTCCTCTCGAGTCACTATGAAGCAGCTCTTTAAATTGTCAGCTCTAGGATCATTCTTGACGTTTCCATGTTCACTTTTTCTGTTGCATGAATCTGCTACAGCTGCTTTATTCTTGGTGTGAGGCTATTAGACCTATACATTTTCTGAAAGCTGAATAGATTATCTACAACTTTCATTCTTATTTTTTTTAGCTAAACATGTTGGTTTTCAAGTTATTTGATGACAAAGTAGATATTTTTTAGGCTAGAAACCTGACCTTGGCATTTCAAGGCCAAGGTCAAGGTCACAAAACACTTGTATGGTACCGAAACGCGCTTCAAAATTTTCTACACCCTTTCAGCTTTCAGAAAATGTATAGGTTTTATGGTTTATAATAAATATGTGCTGCCTTCCAGTTCAATTTATGACCCGTATATAAATTACCAAATATACTAAACACACTAAATACTAGCGACACTTGTAGGGTTAAACCCACTCAACAACGCACCTTGATGTAGGACCCGTTCTCGTCGTCGTAGCCGTTGTTCTGCGCACCACCCGGGACGCCCTCTATCTTCTTGGCCTCCAGGCCCAGGAAGTAGATCTCTGGGAACTCGGGGATCTCCGTCTGTTCAAACGCCGACAGCTTGCTGCGGTAGAGCTTCAGTGCCTCTGGAGGTAGGGAGAGAGAGAGAGAGTGAAAGAGAGAGAGAAAGAGAGAGAGAGAAAGAGAGAGTGAGGATGGTTATTGTTAAGAGAGAGAGAGAGATAGAGAGAGATATATATATATAGAAACAGCTTGCTGCGGTAGAGCTTCAGCGCCTCTGGAGGTAGAGAGGGAGAGAGAGTGAAAGAGAGAGAGAAAGAGAGAGAGAGAAAGAGAGAGTGAGGATGGTTATTGCTAAGAGAGAGAGAGAGAGAGAGAGAGAGAGAGAGAGAGAAAGAGAGAGAGACAGCTTGCTGCGGTAGAGCTTCAGCGCCTCTGGAGGGAGAGAGGGGGAGAGATATGGTTGTTGAGAGAGGGATATGGTGGTTGAGAGAGTGAGAGAAAAAGAGAGATGGAGAAAGGAAAAGAGAGGGGAAGAGGGAGAGAGTAGTGAAAGAGGGGGGAGAGGTGGAAGAGGGATAGAGAGAGGGAAGAGAGAGAGAGAGAGAGAGATGGGAAGAGAGAGAGAGGGGTACAGAGTTGGGATGCTTATCAAATGCTCGTCAAATATCAGTAACTAGATTGTTTATTGATTGGTCGGGTGCTTTGTGAACGCCTGCAGTTGACGTATCAAATTCTTTAATGTTAAAGACTCTTTATCTCGTCTATTATATAATGTATTGCATAATTATGAGCATGAACAACTGTCCCTCCCTAGCACGGTACCCCCACACTGTCTCTGTGTGACAGCAAATAAAATTGTCAGACATTATTCATGGGGCCCATCCACACTATAGCCTACAATGATAGTGCTGAAGTCAGGCGCTAAACAACAACCAAACCCTATAATAGGTATCGAGTTCGAGACTTACCGGCGCCCATCCACACTATAGCCTACAATGATAGTGCTGAAGTCAAACGCTAAACAACAATCAAACCCTATAGAAGGTATGGAGTTCGAGTCTTACAGGCGGCCGTCATGAGACCCATCAACAGTATAGCCTATATAGTGCTAAGATTGGACGCTAAACAACAAACAAACCCTATAAGAGGCGCCGAGTTCGAGGCTTACTGCGCCGTCATAGAACATATCCACACTATAGCCTACAATGATAGTGCTGAAGTCAGACACTAAACAACACACACACCCTATAGAAGGCTTCGAGTTCGAGGCTTACCTGCGGTCGTTGTGGGGCCCATCCACACTATAGCCTATATCGTGCTGACTTTAAACGCTAAACAAGACACAAATCCTGTAGAAGGCGACGAGTTCGAGTCTTACCGGCGCCCATCCACACTATAGTCTACAATGATAGTGCTGAAGTCAGACGTTAAACAACACACACACCCTACAGAAGGCGTCGAGTTCGAGTCTTGCCGGCGGCCATCAAGGGGTCCATCCACACTATAGCCTACAATGATAGTGCTGAAGTCAGACGCTAAACAACAAACAAACCCTATAGAAGGCTTCGAGTTCGAGACTTACAGGCAGCCGTCATGGGGCCATCCACGCTATTACCCATATAGTGCTGAGGTTGGACGCTAAACAACAACGAAACCCTGTAGAAGGCGTGGAGTTCGAGGCTTACCTGCGGTCGTCATGGGGCCCATCCACACTATAGCCTACAATGATAGGGCTAAAGTCAGACGCTAAACAACACAAAAATCCTATCTGAGGCTTCGAGTTCGAGACTTACCGGCGGCCGTCATGAGGTTGGACGCTAAACAACACAGAAACCCTACAGAAGGTATCGAGTTCGAGTCTTACCGGCGGCCGTCATGGGGTTGGACGCTAAACAACACAGAAACCCTACAGAAGGCGTCGAGTTCGAGTTTTACCGGCGTCTATCATGAGGTTGGACGCTAAACAACACACACACCCTACAGAAGGTATCGAGTTCGAGTCTTACCGGCGGCCGTCATGGGTATCCTGTTGCCGTACTGCAGAAACCCTACAGGGGGGGGGGTGGGTGGGGGGGGGGGGGGGGGAGAGAGAAAGAGAGAGAGAGGGGGGAGATAGAGAATATGAGATATCAATTATGAGTAAAAAGACCTAAGAGATTGGATTTAGTTTTCAAGTACCAGGTTGATCTAGAAAAGAAATAGTTGATCATGGCACGCCACTCATATCTTTGTTCAGACAACTTTGAAAAGTCTTTATTGGCTGTTCATCTGTTAAGCATATCTAAATAGGTTATTACAGAAGAGAGAGGAAGAGAAAACGAAATACGACAGAAACCAAGACAATAAAAGGAAATAGTGATACATTAAGAAAGAGAGATAGGACACAGAGAGGAAGAGCGAGAGAAAGAGAGATCAGGAATCGGAGAGGGAGAGGGAGACAAAGAGATATAGGGAGACAGGGAGGGGGAGGGAGAGAAAGAGATATAGGGAGACAGGGAGGGAGAGGGAGACAAAGAGATATAGGGAGACAGGGAGGGGGAGGGAGAGAAAGAGATATAGGGAGACAGGGACGGGGAGGAAGAGAAAGGCAGATAGGGAAAGAAAGAGAGAGAGAGGTATACAATAGCACAGACACAGACAGACAAACGGATCGACAGACATCCTGAAATTACTCACCTTGAGCTGGGGTAGCGTCCCCCCGCCTTGGTCCCCTCCCTCCCCGCCATGTTTGCCGTGCAGGTGTCTCGAGTCCGCGCCCTGTAGCTGGGGGAACGTGGTGGGTGCCACCGCAGCCACCAGCTTGTTCTGGAGGAGATGGTATTAGAAGACGTAGAGATCATTATTATACAATGTGGTTTGGGAGAGAAACGTACGTGTACATGAGGAAGTGGTTAAAGTAAATAATGGTAGTAGTAATAGTAGTAGTAGTAGCAGCCACCAGCTTGTTCTGGAGAAGATGGTATAAGATGTTGTAGAGGTTATATTATATACAATGTGATTAAGGAGAGATACATACGTGTGCATGAAGAAGTGGTTAAAGTTAATAAAGCTCAAATGTAGCTGGGGGAACGTGGTGGGTGCCACCGCAGCCACCAGTTTGTTCTGGGGGAGATGACATTAGGTATTGGATATGGTCATATATACAATGTGATGATGGAGAGATGGGTACATGAAGAAGTGGTTAACGTTAATAAAGCTCAAATGTAGCTGGGGGAACGTGGTAGGTGCCACCGCAGCCACCAGCTTGTTCTGGAAGAGGACGGTATAAGATGTTGGAGAGGTTATATATAATGTGATTATGGAGAGATGGGTAGGCGTTTCGCCGTATAGGATCCCCCAGGGGAACCTAGGAGACGTTAAACCCGGAGAGAGGAAGAGAATTCTCTCCCTCCCTCTATAGAGAAGACCATGGGTAGGAGTAAATGTACATGCAGGGATACCAGAAAAATGGCCACCGCAGCCACCAGCTTGTTCTGGAGGAGAAGGTATTAGATGTTGTAGAGGTCATATATACAATGTGGTTATGGAGAGATGGGTACAAGTAGATGTGTTTAATGTTTATAGTGGTCGAATGTACATGCAGGGTTACCAGAAAAATGACCCGCAGCCACCAGCTTGTTCTGGGGGAGATGATGTTAGATGTTGTAGAGGTCATATATACAATGTGATTATGTAGAAGTGTTTAATATAGTGGTAGAATGTACATGCAGGGCTACCGCGTGATGGTGGTAGTAGTAGTAGTAGAAGTATTAGTATTATGATGAGAAGCAGGCAGAGAAACAGGCCAACAACTATAGAGGCTTTAACAGACGGAGCTAGACCTAGGGACCAAATAATGATGCTAGCGACTGATGGAATAAGGTGAAAATAGGTTAGAAGGGGCAGCCACAAACCTAGATCTAGCTGAGACCAACAGAAAAGACAAGTAGACAAAGACACATTTTTAGACTGATGACATGGACGGGGATCGAACCCGCACCTTAGTGGTTAAGCACACTGGTCTTCGTCTTGGCAAGGCGATGGGTGCCGAGTAGAAGGTGCGGGTTCGATCTGTGGTTAAGCACACTGGTCTTTGCCTTGGCAAGGCGATGGGTGCCGAGTAGAAGGTGCGGATTCGATCCCCGTCCATGTCATCAGTCTAAAAATGTGTCTTTGTCTACTTGTCTTTTCTGTAGTAGTAGTAGTAGTAGTAGTAGTAGTAGTAGTAGTAGTAGTAGTAGTAGTAGTAGTAGTAGCAGCAGTAGTAATGGTAGTAGAAAAAGTATTAAATGTTGTTATGGTTGTTGTAGTAGTTGTTGTTGTTGTTGATGATGTTTTTGTTTTTGTAAGTACGCGTCAAGCTAGCTCCTCGTATAAATAATATTGTAAGTTCTTTTCGAGAGACGTCTCGCAAAAATCTATTGTCTAGTAGTAGTAGTAGTAGTAGTAGTAGTAGTAGTAGTAGTAGTAGTTGTAGCCCCAGCCAACAGTTTGTTCTGGAGGAGAAGGTATTAGAGGTTGTAGAGGTCATAATTATACAATGTGATTATGGATAGATGGGTAGGTGTAGATGTGTTTGATGTTTATAGTGGTCGAATGTACATGCAGGGTTACCAGAAAAAATAGCCACCGCAGCCACCAGCTTGTTCTGTAGAAGAAGGTATAAGATGTTGGAGATGTCATATACAATGTGATTTTGGAGAAATGGATACGTGTAGAAGTGTTTGATGTTTATAGTGGTCAAATATAGAGGCAGGGTCACCAGAAAAATAGCCGTAAAAGGCGTGGTGGTGGTGGTGGTGGTGGTGGTAGTAGTAGTGTTAGTAGTGGTAGTAGTAGTAGTGTTAGTAGTAGTAGCAGTAGTAGTAGTAGTAGTAGTAGTAGTAGTAGTAGTAGTAGTAATGGTAGTAGAAAAAGTATTGAATGTCGTTATGGTTGTTGTAGTAGTTGTTGTTGTTGATGATGATGTTTTTGTTTTTGTAAGTACGCGTCAAGCTAGCTCCTCGTATAAATAATATTGTAAGTTCTTTTCGAGAGACGTCTCGCAAAAATCTATTGTCTTTGGATGAAGTACTTGAGTTCGCTCAATCTTTTCCTCCCGCTATCTTTTTTTTTTGCCGCAGTCACTGAACAACCAAGCGCTCACATCAGAGTTGTAGTACCTGTGTTTGCCTTTAGTCATGCCCTGTGTAGTGTGGTCTATAGATAGCGCACTCACGTCAGAGTTGTAGAACGTGTGTTTGCCTTTAGTCATGCCCTGTGTAGTGTGGTCTATAGATAGCGCACTCACCTCAGAGTTGTAGAACGTGTGTTTGCCTTTACTCATGCCCTGTGTAGTGTGGTCTATAGATAGCGCACTCACCTCAGAGTTGTAGAACGTGTGTTTGCCTTTAGTCATGCCCTATGTAATGTGGTCTAGAGATAGCGCGCTCACCTCAGAGTTGTAGAACGTGTGTTTGCCTTTAGTCATGCCCTGTCCAGCTGCCTGTGCTTTCCCTCCGTTGACCACTACGCCTTGACCGGCACCGGACATGTAGCTGGGTCTGTCCCCGGCTCTCTGAGATCTGTGGCTGGTCGCATTGTGTGGGCTCTGGAAGACACAACAGAGGGTGGAGAGTTAGAGGCTTCGGATCTTGGTTGTAAAGTTTGAAGTTAGAGCGAGGGTGAGAGAAGTATGGATGGGAAAGAAAGGATATGTAGGCAGAAAAGGGTAAAGAGGGAGAAAGAGGAATAGAGAGAGAGAGAGAGAGAGAGAGAGAGAGAGGTATGATTGTGTTAGAAAGATAGAGAGAAAGACAGAGAAAGATAGACAAAAGAGAAAGAGGCAGACAGAGAGATTCACATTCACATGAATGAAGATGGAAAAAGAGAGAGAGAGAGAGAGAGAGAGAGAGAGAGAGAGAGACAGAGAGAGAGAGAGAGAGAGCGGAGCAGGGAGACAAGGGGCGAGTGCTGGGCCGTACAAAGCCGTCGTAGCTGAGATTGTCTAAAACAATGTGAGATTGTCACCGAATAATTCTGTCTGAAACAATGAGATTTGGCTGGCTGGAGTTTGTGGCTGGTCGCATTGTGTGGGCTTGGAACACAAGGCATCGGGTGGTGATAGAGAGTTTAATTCCTGATAAATAGTTTCTGTGAGGTGGGAGAGAGAGAGAGAGAGAGGGTGTAGGGATTAGGCTGTTATATGCCTCTGTCGTCAGGTAGGATGAATCTCGACCAGGCCCCGAGATTAGAGTCTAACAACCTTACGTGATGTCCACAAAACAGGCTTGGGATACATGTGAAATTTCTTATTTCATATTTGAAACAGTCTATCACAATATTTGCGAGACTCTGACTCAGAAGCGACGTTTAAAAATTTGTTAAAACGCATTTGTTCGACCGCTTAGCTTAATTATGTATGCAAATCATGTTCTTGTATGAATTAATTCTATTTGTTTGTAATGTTATGACATGTATTATTGTCTATGTTCTCTGTCACTATGTCATATATTCTTTTTAAATAAAACTTTAATGTGTAAAAAGCGACATGAGCTAAGTTTATTGGATATTGCGCTCTATAAATAATCTGTTCTACATGTATTGTCATTATTATTTAGCTGTTCACATTTTTTGACAGCGCCGAAATGCACCCTTATCGATTTTCGAAGCCAGAAATTCTGGTTGGAAGCCGCACACTAATTTACTAACGTGAATGATTCATGGTTAGTGACTGAAATGGTGAGAATTAATCACGGTTGGTCTTCATTTTAAGATGTTACTATAGATCTTGAAATAAGAGAGGACACTTCAATCGGAGTCAGAAACTGATATATTTGGTGGATATAACTTTAGGAGCTAGAGAGAGAGAGAGAGAGAGAGAGAGAGAGAGAGAGGGAGAGAGAGAGAAATAAAGAGAGAGAGAGAGATCAGATGGTTTTAGAATGAAAGAAAGACACAGAGAGAGAGACAAATGAAAAAGAGACAGAAAGAGAGATACACATTCACGTGAATGAGGATTGAAAGAGATACACAAAAAGGATATATATAGAGAGAGGCAGGCATAGACGGAGATGCAGAGAGACAGAGACACAAAGAGGCAGAAAGACACCGAGATAGAGAGAAGCAGAAAGAAAAAAAATTTAATTAGATAAAATAACCGAGACATGACGGTTAACAAAAGACCTGCCACAGACGGTAAGCTTGGCATTATTATAAAGCCTTCAGCCTTGGTGTTTTATTTCCTTATAAACAACTAACAAAACGGCAAAAAATGTTTTAACTCCAAGACAAAAGCAGTTCCAGAAAGCCTTATAAACAGCTAAAAGACCTGGGCTTTTTTAAACACCAAGACAATAGCAGTTCCTGACAAAGCATTCATTGGGCTTGGCAATGAGAGACTCTAGAGCCTTCAATCGGGGCGGGTTTACAATAGGCGGGTTTATTGTCTTGTGGACTTGACTTTATTTAACGTTTCATAGATTTGGACAATTACAAATGGATAAATCAAGGAGAGCCGATACAATGGTTCTGTAGATTAAATGCGTGACGGGGTATTTATTGAAGGCTTTGTGGTTACGAGTTGTTGAGTTGTTGTTGAGTTGGATTAACGGCAAACATCAGCACTATGTAGGCTATATTGTGGACGGGCCCCTAGACTGACGCCTGACAATTTTATGTGCTGCCACACACGAGACACGGTGGGGATACCATGACTCCTGTCTTAGCCGGTAACATTAAACTGAAAGCGACTCAACCAGTATGGAGCGAAATCGCGAGGGCTCGAATCCGGACCTTTTGCGCCGAAAGCCGATGTTCTACCCCAGGACCACCTCGCCCTTCTTGTGGTGACGAGGACCAGAGCAAAAAGGTTTATAATATGACCTAGTTTCTTCGTGTCGCTCAGCGTCCAACTCACACTACATAGGCATAATTGTGGCCGGGACCCAAGACTAAGTTTCAAGCCTTCACGTGACCACACTGAGACAGGCCATGGATACCGCCTGTCTCAGCTGGTCACATTATAGTATTTATACTGATACTCAATCAGTAGGGGACTATCAGCAGCACTATATAGGTTATATTGTGGACCAACACCAGGATTCGAACTCGGGACCATTTGTGTCGTAAGCCGATGTTCTACCCCTGGACCACCGCATCCCCCGTTTCCCATTGGTAAGGGAATCTGTAATGGCGTCCAATCTTAGCTTTATCTTAGTATTGCGGGTCTAGAAAGCGACCCTGTGCCTGAAATGTGTAAATAATGTCAACCGTTATAATTGTGTATGTCGCAAAGCCTGAAATCCACGGAAGCACGCAGGCTTTTGTTGAACAAAAAATACAAAGAATAAATAACAATAATCTCATTAAATATGAAGGAAAGACAGGATCGAAGTAGCATGTTAAAGGCATATGGTTCACGGAGTTTTTGATTATGCTCCAATACGTTCTTTTGTGGTTAAAAAAGGGTACCGATTCAGGCATTTAACACTTAATTAGTTAATTGTGAACTTACGCATATAGTTTTGAATATCAGATAAAGCCGCGGTGAAAGATCAATTTGTTGCTTTCATGAGAGAGAGAGAGAGAGAGAGAGAGAGAGAGAGAGAGAGAGAGAAAGGCGGTTTGAATAGACCTGTAAAGTACGAATTTTGTTACTTCTTTGCTTCTAAGTTTCTTTTTATTTTCTTTCTTTCTTTCTTGCAACAGCTTGAGTTAAGCTTTACTAAGACAGACAGACAGACAGACAGACAGACAGACAGACAGACAGACAGACAGACAGAGAGATAGAGAGAAGGAGAGAGACAAAGAGAGAGGGAGAACGATTTGGAGGGAGACTTATACACAGCTATGGAGAGAAAGACAGAGAGATAGGTAGAGAGCGGAAAGAAAGGTAAGCAGAGTAATTTGAGAGACAGAAAATGAGAAAGGGAGGGAGAGAAAGATATAGAGAAACAGTATAGCGAAATCTGGTCTTTTAGGTCAAAGCCTTTGAGACTTGGGCTAGAGTAGAGTGTGGTTGAGTCAAGAGGAGTTGATTGACGTAGGTGTGCGTTCCTTTAAGTCCAAAATGATCTAATTCAGACAGCTCTGCGAGAGTGAGATGGGTTTTCAACGTCAACATGACCAGTAAGACTATATCGTGGATGGGTCCAAAGAATGAAGTTTGACTACATCGTGGATGGGTCCAAAGACCAACGTTTGAAAATTGTATGTGCTGCCTCACGCAGGCAGTGTGGGGATACCAAGAGTCCTGTCTCAACCTGTCTTATTATACTGACTCTAACACTTATTCTCTGCAAGTGCTGCGTTTTCTATTAATCCAAAATTAAGGCACTGAGTGTGGATCGAACCTAGATTGCCGGTTAATAAGCCAAGTCCTCTACCGACTACGCTAACCAAACCTTGTGAAGAGAAGACGTGATCTGTAGTAACTTTTAATTTTTAAGTTGTATATAATTATAAAGGATTACCGTAGAGATTTCAAACACAGACCTATGGGGGGTCAGTCCGCCATATTACTGACTGAGCCACTAGCGTTCTACGCTTTGATGAAATGACCCACGTATAGTTTTTTTTTACATCAGTAATATTTAATGTTGCTCCATCGACGTACATTTCGTAATGGTACTGGTCTTTGTCAGAATAATCAATTATGGCTGGCTGAGAGAGCCAAGTCATGGAACTTGTTGCAGTAAGAGACTTATACACTCTCTTACAACGAGGTCTGTGTTACATAGTGTTGGACTTACAAGGGTAATGATACACGTAGATATAGAGGCCTGTATTAGATAGTATTGGACTTACAAGGGTAATGATACACGTAGATATAGAGGCCTGTATTAGATAGTGTTGGACTTACAAGGGTAATGATACACGTAGATATAGAGGCCTGTATTAGATAGTGTTGGACTTACAAGGGTAATGATACACGTAGATCGGTTTGGAGAGAGACCCATAGACAGCTATGGAGAGCGAGAGAGAGAGAGAGAGAGAGAGAGAGAGAGAGAGAAAGAGAGAGAGAGAGAGGAGCGATTTGGAGAGACCAATAGACAGCTATGGAGAGAAAGAGAGGAAGAGAGGTAGATAGCAGAATGAAAGGTAAGCAGCGTCACTTGAGAGATAGAAAATGAGAAAGGGAGGGAGAGAAAGATGTACAGAAACAGATTGGCGAAAGCCTTTAAGACTTGGGCTAGACTAACGTTTGGAAATTGTACGTGCTGCCTCACAGAGGCGTGGGGATACCAAGACTCCTGTCTCAGCCGGTCTTATTATACTGACTCTAACACTAATTCTCTAGGTTAAAATTAAGGCACCGAGTGTGGATCGAACCTAGAACGCTGGTTAATAGGCCAAGTCCTCTACCGACTACGCAACCTAAACCTAGTGAAGAGAAGACGTGATCAGTAGTGACTTTTAATTTATAATTTCATAAAGGATTACTGAAGAGATTTCAAACATAGACCTAGGTGTGATCAGTTCGCCATATGACTGACTAAGCCACTGGCGTTCTATACTGTGACGGAATGACCAATGTATACGATTTTTACATCAGTAAATACTGCTGCATCGACGTACATTAATGTTGTAATGGTACTGGTCGGTGTCAGAATAATCAATTATGGCTGGCTGAGAGAGCGAAGGTCCTTTGACCTGTTGCAGTAAGGGACTTTAAGATACACTCTCTTACAAAGAGGCCTGCGTTATAATTATAGTGTTGGGCTGATATGGATGGAGATACAGGTAGAGATAGAGCTCTGTATTACATAGTGCACGTTGTTGAGTTGGTTTAACTTCCAACATCAGCACTATATAGGTTATCTTGTGAACGGGCCCAAGAATGACGTCTGACAATTTTATGTGCTGCCACACACGAGACAGGACAGGGATGCCATGACTCCTCTCTCAGCCGTTCACATTAAACTAACACCGACCCAACCAGTAGGGAGCGAAATCGACAGAGCTCGAACCCAGACCTTTTGCGTCGGAAGTCGATGTTCTATCCCAGGGCCATTACAAGGGTAATGGTTCATGTAGATATAGAGGCCTGTATTAGATAGTGTTGGGCTGAAATGGGTAGAGATACACGTAGAGATCCCCCCCCCCCCCCAATAGATAGTGTTGGACTTACAAGGGTAATGGTTCATGTAGATATAGAGGCCTGTATTAGATAGTGTTGGGCTGAAATCGGTAGAGATACATGTAGAGATAGACTAATGTATTTTCCAAAGCAGGGTCGCCGGATCAAATTACCGCATGTCATGCTTATTTTGATACTAAGATCAATCGTCCTGACAATAATAGTATTACATTATTTAAAGAGAAATGGCGTCAGCATATAATTATTATTTGCTTAGATCACTTTATTATAAAATCGATGAAAAGTGTTTAAACGGATAAAGGCGCATTCAATTTACGCAAAACAAAGCAGTTTTTTGCACCATTGAGCGTGATTCATGAAGTGCGAAGACGTTCGTTCAAAACCATTCAATGTACAAAACACTTTGATCGGAACCAAACCTAGGACTGGACTTTAAATCTTGGTACCTAAAAAACCGGAGGAGAGGGATTGGGGGGAGAAGAGGAGGAAAAGAGCAATTGAGGCAGGAGGTTTTGTTTATTCCGGATTTCCACACCATTCGAGTAACATGACTGAATTGATATACATGGATGCACAGAAAAAAAACGGACAAAAAACCCATAACTTTGCGCATCGGTGGATTTTGTTTGAACTAGCTTGAAACAAACTTATAATAAAAAATATACTGGGGTTTGAAACAAACTTATAATAAAAAATATACTGGGGTTTGAAACAAACTAATAATAAAAAAAATACTGGGGTTTGAAACAAGTTAATAAAGAAATATACTGGGGCTTGAAACAAACTAATAAAGAAACATACTGGGGTTTGAAACAAGTTAATAAAAAAAAAACACAGTAGGGCGAACCACTTGAGCAATCTTTGAACTTTAGGCGATACCGATTGTCTTTGGTTTTAAAGAATAAAAGATCGGGGGGAGTAGTATAGTACTGGTGTTGGTGAAATAGTACATTGGGGTGAAAGGTTTATTAGTGGAGGGTAGTTTAGTTGGTGCGACTGAATGTCTTTGATGTTTTGTTTTGGAGGTTTGTTAAGACAAAAGATAGAACAAAAATTTAATAAAAGATAGGGGGGAATAGTTGCTAGTGAATAAAAATAAATAAATAAATAAATAAACTGTGGAAGGAGGTGTGTTCGGGGTGGGATTTGTAGTTAGAGGGGAGAAGGGGGTTGGGAAAGGGGGGGGGGGGTAGAGAGCCAAAGCCCCCCCCCCCC
>RQTK01001402.1:84259-96402 GCA_003991915.1 Elysia chlorotica | reverse complement strand
AAATAATTCTTTTTAAATCGGTCAGCACAATAGTAATTACTAGAGGTCGATGTAAAATTAGTCTTGTCCTCTCTCGCACTGATCTTATTATTCTTAGTGAACTCTGTGTGCCAGTTGGTGCGAAAATTATTTTCTAGATTTCTGGTAGCCTTTAGTACAATTCACATCTTTTAACAATGAGTTACAATCTTTATTTTTAATGTGCGGAAAAGTTGGGTGTATTAATTGATTTATTCTAGATTATATGCTCTCTTTTTCTTTCTCCGCCTCTGTTTGGCTAGCTCACCCTCTCTTCTCTCTCTTCTCTCTCTCTCTCTATCTAGCTGTCTGGCTCAGCCTTTCTCTCCCCTCCCTCTGTCTCTCTATCTTTTCCATTGTAATGTACTTGAGTCCAATTAAGTTCTTAGTACAACGGCTAATGGGGTTAGTTCTCTTCTTATAACTTTACAATTCTATAATCTTTAATTAAAAGGAGAGACTACTATTTTGCGTGTACACTTCAACTATTCTCTCTCTCTCTCTCTCTCTCTCTCTCTCTCTCTCTCTCTCTCTTTCCCACTCTGTCTCTCTGCCTCACTCTCTTTCTTTCACGATCTCTCACAGTCACACACACACACACACGCACATTCACCTCTTACTTGTCTCTCGCTCTCTCTATCTCTTTTTCCCTATAAGAGGCATTGTACTGGGTTTGTTATGCCTAAGGATTAAAACTTAAAAAAAAATTATTTGCCTTACAAGTAATGTGGAGAAATAGTGATGGGGGAAGAGAGAGAGAGAGAGAGAGAGAGAGAGAGAGAGAGAGAGATAGTTGTCTGAGGTGTAAGGGGTTAACAAGGCTTAAATTATTTCCCTCGATCAGTAATAAATTATTGTACTGACAATTTCTAAAGAGAATAATTTTTGAAGAGGCAGCTTGCTGGGATTATAATGATGGGTTAAGAATTCAAAAAAGTTTAAATAGTTTAATTAGACCTACATAAAAGAGGGAAGAGAGAGAGAGAGAGAGAGAGAGAGAGAGAGAGAAGAAGAGAAACAGAGAGCGTCATAGAAAATAAAGGGAAACAGAGATATAGCTAAGGAGCGACAGAGAGTCTAGATCTAGATCTAAATTGCAAGAATGTATTGTAATATTATTATTATTATTATTATTATTGATTCTGTTATGAGTATTGACATTTGTAATTACTCATGTTATAAATGTCTATACTGTTTTGTTTTACTGCATATACGGACCATCAAATGTGCCTTTAAAGGACAAATAAAGTAATATCTTATCTTAAAAGATCTAGGTGTAGATGTTTCTACAAAGATAATCTAAATACCAAGATCTATAGGCCTATCAGTATCTATAATCTAAAAAGTCAGCACATTAATTTTGGATCCTAATCTAGAAACTAAGGGTAGAATGCACAAACAAGACGTAGCTTATGACGCTTCGTAACAATAAGAATGAGAAGGCTTACGACGAGGCGCAAGCTACGTCATGTTTGTGCATTCTACCCTAAATCTAGATCTAAATGTTTATTTTAGAATGAAATAGAACAATGCATCATAGATCTAAGTTTCAGATTGCATTCTTAGAAACTGACTGTACAAATGGAATTCCATACAAATTAATCTATGCGGAAAAAAAGATTGGATCTAGATATCTAGATTCCATATCTAGATATAGATCTTGTACATTTAAA
The DNA here is from genome assembly GCA_003991915.1 of Elysia chlorotica. Classification (NCBI taxonomy): domain Eukaryota; kingdom Metazoa; phylum Mollusca; class Gastropoda; family Plakobranchidae; genus Elysia; species Elysia chlorotica. The sequence goes on along the minus strand of RQTK01001402.1, from coordinate 94,711 downwards.
AGAAGTGCCCTTTTTGCTCTAAAACAAGAAATGGACATCAAGTCTAAATCTAGATCTATACAGATTTCTAACTTAGAAATCTAGATGCCTTGATCTAAAATCTAGATCCATAATCTTTATCAAATCCACAAATTCAATAAAAAAAAAGAATTCCACAATCAGCACAAAATTAATAATGTTTAAAGAACACGTTCAAAAATTAATGATTCCAAGAAGTGCAAAACTGAAATCTACCGCCACACGAGTCTACTACTAGATCTAGCAAGTGAAGCAGACGAGACTAAACCAAGAGCACTTGTAACAAGACTAACTCTAACTCTAGAAGTAATGGACTAAAGCTAAGAACCTGCGATGGCTAGAAACTAGAAAGCTTGGATGTTCACAGTAAGTCAGTATTCAGAACCGCGATTCTTGTCTTCAGTTTTCACTTCTGCTCCAATGCTCGCCTGAGCCAGTTTGCGGCTTTACTACGATGTCAGGCGGGCTGACAGACTAGCAGACGCACAAGCTGACACGCAGGCTCAAGCCCCATTCAACATCTTGGTTCCCGAAAAGATATGAATGAACATGGCTGTGTGTGCTGGATGGATGGTGGCGGCTGGGACCCAAGCGCAGCAGACGCCACAGGGTCACGCTCCCAGATTTTTCGTGTTGGAAGTCATTACTGCTACTCGCTTTTAAAACTGCGGGGTGCGCATGAAACTTGCAGACTAGAGATTTTTCCTCTCGACATTCCCCGCCTCTCTCTCGGTCACGTGTGCCCCCCCCTCACTCTCTCTCACTCGGTCTATGTGTATCCATTTCACTCTCTTTCTCTGCCTCTCTCTTTCCATCTCTAATTGGTTCTCTTTCACTTGGTATACCGGTACTCCCTAATGAAAAAAAGCAACCAAAAAAAAAAAAAAAGAATAAAATTACAAATTTGGAATGCAACCACAAAGTAAAAAAAAAACAAATTCTAGAAAGGATGTGTGCGTGTTCTAGACTCGTGTAAATTAGCCTACACAAAAAACCCACAAAAACGGTACAAAAAATATTTTCACATACAAACTGTTCATCTTTAATGTTTACTTCTATGGGAAAGTAGATTCAAGTACATATATGACTAAATTACGGTTGATTTTATTTCATCCGAGCACGGTTTGATTGCACAGTACATGTAGAAAAGTATCTGTTTGCAGAAAGAGAGCAAAAAGAGAGAGCCAGAAAGTGTGTTAGAGAGGGAGAATGAGAGTAAGAGAGGTAATAAAGAGCGAAGTCACTGTGGTACAAAACCATACCGGTAAAGCACCGACCAGTAGCAGTAGTATTGGCACCTTTGCGCATCTAAGGTTAAGTCTCTTTGACCCTCACAACCTCAAGTAAAGAGTTTGCCCCTGAAATGCCCGGCGCTGATTGGTCAGGCTAGAGGTCACGAGGCGGAGCTAAATTTGATTCAAGCTTTGTCCCTGTGTGGGAAAAACTGGAGCCTTGCAGCTGGAGGTGAAAAACTGGGAAAGTAGAAAAAGGGGAAAAAGGGAAAAGGAAAAACATGAAGAGCAATGAACAACTTGGGACCGTTTAAGTTTGGAAGGACGGTGCTTGCCTTGCTAGTAGCTATGCTACCAGGGGTGATGTATTAGATCCAGGAGGTTTCAATGGGTTCAAGGTAGGGAGGGGGAAAGAGAGAAAAGTGGGGGAAAAGGTAAGGGAGATGGGAAAGGTTTGGGGGGGGGGGGGGTTCCGAAGGATTGAACTATAGAATCTAGACTTCGGTTGGTACATAATTTGTATAATCTGCACTATAAGAGCGAGAGAGAGAGAGAGAGAGAGAGAGAGAGAGAGGGCGAAAGAGAGAGAGAGAGTGAGAAACTGGGTGACAGACAGAAATACACAGAGCGAGAGAAAGAGAGAGAAAGAGAAACAGAGCGCTTGAGAGAGGGGGAGGAAGGGAGAGACTGGCAAACGTGTGTACCGTATATAACAAGCTTGATCTTCTTAGAAACATTGTGTTATCAACAGATAGAGAGAAGACACAGAAAGGAATGCAGAGGAAGAAAGTAAAAGCAAATATACCTGGACAGGACGGTGAGGCGAGAGAGCTGAACAATGGACAGAGAGAGAGAGAGAGAGAGAGATAAAGAGAGAGGCGTTTATTCAATCAAATAAAACTACAACGCTAACCCATTCAACAATCTGCTGCAATGGTAGCAAGTACAACATCGCGGTAACTTACGACTCATACTAAGCCTTCATAAATCACATGATTATTGTTACAACGAGTTGTTGTCTAGTCTAGGCCTACCGCTACATTGTACATTGTACTTTCGGTCCTAGTCCTAGATCTAGATGCGAATGCCATCGAGATCCATTGTTAAACGCGTGTGCAAATAGAGAGGCGTGCAAAGTGTGCGAACTTCACCCAGTGTAAAAGGCCCTAGATCTAGACTCTAGAGTGCTAGATCTAGGTTTCCATTCTGTCACCGTGTTGTGGTGTGTGCCCCGTTTTATTATAGCCGGTGAAACTGATTAGAACAACGCATAGATCTACATGATTGTATTAGCTTCATGTAGCACCTGTGGCTCAGTCGGTTAGCGCTCTGATTGATGTCTAGAGGTTTTGAGGTTCAAATCTCATGTTTGTTTGTCAACAATATAATGGTTATATCGGGGGTGTGGATTGCGGATGGGTCTTGTGATAATTGTACATGCTGCCACACAGAGACAGTGCGGGGACACCTAGACTTCTGTCTTAGACGTCACATTATGCAGAGACAGTGTGGGAGACCTAAGATAGAACGCACAAACAAGACGTAGCTTGCGTCTCGTCATAACAATATGAGAATAAGAAGGCTTGCGACGAGACGTTAAGTACGTCATATTTGTGCATTCTACCTTTGCACTCCTGTCTTAGCCAATCACATATACTGACACTGACTCTGTGTGGCAGAAAGTAAAAATTGTCAGACTTAAGTCTTGGGAACCGTCCACAATACACTGTATTGCCTATATAGTGCTGACGTTATCCTCCAAGAAAAAAACAACAACAAAATAACCCCGACAAGGCAAGCATAATGGATCACCAGCCCACTAGCTAAGAATCGAACTTGGGGCATCCTGGTTTCTAATCCAGTGCTCTACCGATTGAGTTCTCTGGCACCATTCTGAATGGAGGAACAAGCTTCCTCTTTGGTAGAGCGTGGGGTTATTATCCGCTAGGTCTACAGTTCGTTAGGTCTACAGTTCGTTACCCGAGCCCGTCTGGTTCCGTGACTTAAATTTCAACGGTCAAGTTCAAAATGCCTCCAGTGTCTTTTAACAGACACTTCTTTTTGTTTCACACAGCAACATTTACACACGTCATGGTGACAGTGTAACTCCTATAGCATAATATGGTATACAGAAGAAGGATTATGTTCACAAAAATAATACCAAATTATATCATAGTTGTACTTAACAAAAAAGAGATATTTTTCTTACTAACGAATTTTTTTACGTCTAGATATCTTTCAGAATCAAGTAATTAGACATTTTACTTTTAGATCTAGATTTGATATGGGACCAAATCTTTTCCCAGATTCTATACGTCTATATTGACGGCGTATCTGAGTCTAATCTAGCCCTAGATTTATATCTAACATTTGAATATAATATCTCGATTCGATTCAATTTTATATATAAATAAATAAATTGTGCTTCCATGCCTAGTTTGGGCACCAATTCCTCGATTGTCCTAAAAAAAAATAAAAAAAGTAAACACACCAATTAAACATTTTATTTTGTTTAATACAATGTATTGTCAAACATATAATGCTGCTAAGGGCGGTAACCAGATTTTAATTTTATCAAGAATGTATCAGTTACATGGAAATTTTATTATGTCGCAATGTTTGTTTATGGGCCGAAGTATACGAATGTAAAACAACGATCTCCCTTTTAATCTTTTTTGTTTAATTTTGGTTTAGCTTTCAGCATTAAAAAAAATTTTTTTGAGTGAAGCCCGATATTTAAAAAAAATAAATTAAACTAGGCCAAGTTTGTTGTTCAATTACTCGTAAGGGAGAGGCGAGAGGAATTAGATAGAGAGAGAAGACGAGAGAGAGAGAGAGAGAGAGAGAGAGAGAGAGAGAGAAAAGAGAGAGGGGGAGAGAGAGAGAGAGCGGAGAGGTTGGAGAATAATAGAGCTTGGGTTCAGATGAAAAGAGAGAGAGAGAGAGAGAGAGAGAGAGAGAGAGAGAGAGAGAGAGAGAGAGAGAGAGAGAGAGAGAGAGAGAGAGAGAGTACGTGAGAGATTACACCAGTGTGTCCAACACAAATAGATGGTTCTGTTTATCCGAAGGTCTTGTTTATCATGTGTTGGTTTGTTCAACGCCAGTCACCTCGGAAAGGTATGGAGAGAGGAATAAAGAGAGAGGGAGAGAGATTGTGAGAGAGGGAGAGAGGAGAGGGGGAAAGAAAGAGAGAAAAGAGAGAGGAGAGAGAAAGTGAGAGAGCGGGAGAGAGAGAGAAAGATAGAGGGAGGGAGGAAAGGTAAATGACAGAGAGAGAGAGTGAGATAAAGTGAGAGAGAGAGAGTGAGAGAGAGTTAGAGAGAGAGAGTGATAGAGAGTGAGAGTGACATAGAGAGTGATAGATAGATAGATAGAGAGAGAGAGAGAGAGTACGTGAGAGATTACACCCGTGTGCCCAACACAAATAGATGGTTCTGTTTATCATGTGTTGGTAAGGAGAGAGGAATACAATGAGAGGGAGAGAGAGAGTGAGAGAGAATTAGAGAGAGAGAGTGAGAGTGAGAGAGATTGAGAGAGAGAATGAGAGAGTGAGAGAGATTGAGGGAGAGGGGAGTGAGAGAGAGAGAGAGTGAGGTAGAGTGAGAGAGTATGGGGGAAAGAATAAGAGAATGAGAGAGAGAGAGAGTGAGAGTGAGAGAGAATGACAGAGATTGAGAGAGTCTACCACCAACAGATGGTTGTGTGTACCTCATGGCGATGTTTATCATGTGGAACAGTTGGTTTATTCACCGCCGTTCAACACGGTAAGGTATATATAGATAGATAGATAGATAGATAGATAGAGTGAGAGAGAGAGAGAGAAAGTTAGAGAGAGAGAGAGTTAGAGAGAGGGATAAAGTAGAAGAGAGAGGGAGAGGGTGTTGAGATGTTGGAGAACCTCCTCCTCTCTGCCTCGCCCCCTTCCTCTTTTTCTCTCTTCTTTCAAACCCACCTTCAAACTCTCTCTCTCTCTCTCTCTCTCTCTCTCTCTTTCTCTCTCTCTCTCTCTCTCTCTCTCTCTCATTCTCTATTGCTCTCATTTATTTCTTGAGCCTTACATAGAAAGTATTTGTTTTTGTTTTTAAGGAGAAAAACAAAATAACAATTTACACCCTACAGGAAATCACATTTTTAGTTCCCTTATCTATTTCACAACAACCTTACGAGCTGATTAGAACTTCAGCAAACGGAATTCCCGATTTAGAAAAAAAAAATGAAATCACATTTTTAGTTCCCTTATCTATTTCACAACAATCGTACGAGCTGATTAGAACTTCAGCAAACGGAATTCCCGATTTAGAAAAAAAAAAAAGGTTTTTGAAGTGCGCAATGGATACATAAAATGTGGGAATTCTCATCTGTCATTTTATTTTCTTAGCTCTTAGACTTGTGCCCACGCATTAAATACAATAACACTTGTTGATACGTTAATGCTTTATATCCATTGACTTATTGATACATAATTATTCGAAAATCGATACACAACTCTTTGATTGCCAGCCCAATCACCTTTTAGCTAACAGTAATTGCGTTTAACCCTTTAAGCACTATCTGTTTTTCGCATTGTTCTTTCAAATATTCAATGTAATTTGATGATATATCAGATTGATTGTGCTAAATGGGTTGAAGCTGTGAAAAAAAACAATAACAACCCACAACCACAGCAACAAAAACAACATCTGCAACAACAACTACTAAAACAACAATTTCAACAACAACAAGAGCAACAACAACACCACCAACAACAAAAACAACAAAAACTACAACAACAATAACAACAACAACAACAACAACAACAACAACAACAACAACAACAACAACAACAACAACAACAACAACAACAACAAAAGCAAGCAGGAAATCGCGAACTGACTCGACGCCCCTTTCTTATTTGTTGGTAACCTTCAAGCTGAGTGAGGGATCTATTACAATGTATGATGAGTGAGTGTGGGTGTATGCGGATGTGTGTGTGTGTGTGTGGGGGGGGGTCGAGGTGTGTGAGTGAATGTGTGGGTATGGATATACAGAGATGTTACCCCTTCTATCTTGGATTGATACTCTTGTGGTAGTTTTGGACGGGCCGCAAGACCAATTACTGACGAATTTCCACACTGCGACACAGAGGCAGAGCGGGGATACCTATCAACCGTATGTGTCAACCGATCATATTTTAGAGGGACACCCATGAAACAAGCTGGCCACATCGGGATTTGAACCTGGGGCCTTCTGGTTAGCAACTGCGCGTCCTAACGACCAATCATCGAACCTGAAACTGAAAACACCATGTCTTTTCTTTTCACCTCAGCGCTCCACCTAAATTCCCCCTCTCTCTATCTCTCCTTCTCTCTCTCTCTCTTGTCTCGCTGTCTCTTAATGCCTGTCTGTCTGTCTCTCTGTGTGTCTCTTTTCTCTCTTTCTCTCTCCTTCGCTCTGTCACTCTCTCTCTCTCTCTTTCTCTCTCTCTCTCTCTCTCTCTCTCTCTCTCTCTTTCTCTCTCTCTATCAGCCCATGTCCGCAATTTAATCTTTTTTGTTTATCACTGTGTATTCACTTACGGCAATAACAGTATCTTGAAAAAAAAAAAAAGGTCCCTTCCCCAATTATCACACACACACACGCAAACACATACACAAAGCAACACGCGCTCTATATCACATTCCTTTTCAAACGGTTGTGGTTTTCAATGTCACTTTTTAAACCACATAATAATGACATGTAAGTATTTGTTTATGAAAAAGACACTTCAGGTAAAACTCATGGAATGTTAACAAGAAAAGGAAAAAAAAACCCATAAGGTTTATTATCTAGGTTGTTTACATCTGCTTCTTACATCTGTTTTGCTTTATTTATAAAATGAACGAATTTTTGTTAGAAAATTTTGGCTTTGTCATCTCTTTTTAACGAAATAGATGGAGGGTTTTTGATAAAGAAAGAAAGAGAGAGAGAGAGAGAGAGAGAGAGAGAGAGAAATAGAGAGACTCTGAGAGAGAATGAGAGAGAGAGACAGAGAGACAAAGAGAATTAGGGAGATATACAGGTAGATAAGTAAATGTATACACGGGTAGATAGACAAATGAGTAAATTAATAGACGGTTAAGCAGACTAAAATAAAGTTCAGTCGATGGATCTATACAAGATAAATGAACGATTGGTTGGTTGGTTTTCACGCCAGTACTATAAAGTTTATAATGTGGACGGGTCTCGAGACTAACGTATGACAATTGTATGAGCTACCACACACGAAAAAAGTGAATAGATAGATGAATAAAAAGGTATATAGACAGATAGATAGATAGATAGATAGATAGATAGATAGATAGATAGATAGATAGATAGATAGATAGATAGATAGATAAATAGATAGATAGATAGATAGATAAATAGGTGAAAAATTCTCAAAAAAGTCTTAAATTAATAAATCGAGCCAATAACTAATAACCGATACATGATCTTGACTTATAAGCAACTTAACAACAACAACAACAACAACAGTAACAAAAACAACAATGTCATGCTAAAGCTATGTTTACCTAGCTTTGCTGTTAGAGACGAGACTGTAATTTTCAAAGTTAATGTGAAAAGTGAGTTTTCTAACACCAAGGTGTCGGCCTACCTATATGTTTATGGCGTGGTTGTCATGGCAACAGCCAAGAGGTGTTTTAGATCATTTTAATCATCCGTTTCACAGACAGACTTAGGGAAGTTTTAAGGGCGGGAGGACTGTATAGTAGTTCTTTTTCTTTCGGTCTCTCTCTCTATCTCTCTCTCTATCTCTTTCTCTCTCTTCCTCTCTCTTTCTTTCAGCCCCTCTATCTCCTCCATCTTCCTCATCTCTCTCACCCAGTCTATCTCCCCGCCCACTCTCCCTCTCATTCTACAGAGTCATGTCTCTGTCAGTGTTATTGCCTACAGTACGATTGCCTATTCAAGGTTAATAATGAAAAAAAGAAGAAACGAGGAAGAGGTAGTACAGGTACACATGGTATGAAGTGTTTTAGTTTCACACACAACGAAACACACTCACACGCATTTATATACATATATATAACATGTGGTTATAACTGTGTATAAGGTTCTAATAAATGTTGGGGGCGCGGTGGCTCTGGGGTAGAACATCGGCTCCCGACACAAAAGGTCCGTGGTTCAAGTGCTGGCGACTTCACTCCCTACTAGTCGGGTCGGTGTCAGTTTAATGTGACCAGCTGAGACAGGATTCATGGTATCACCACCCTGTCTCATGTGTGGCATCACATAAAATTGTCAGACATCAGTTTTGGGGTTCGTCCACTATATAGCCCAGAAAGTGCTGATGTTGGGCTTTAAACCAACTCAACTCAACTCAACTCTATTAAATAAAAGTGAGATGTACTTTTGCCTACAAAGCGCCCTGAGCCTACCTTTGTTTGGGTTAGAGCGCCATTGAAATAACGTTTATTATTATTGTTATTACTGATACATTTTTAACAGCTAGCGTTTGTTAGCTCTACGAAGCAGAAACTCAGCTCATCTCAGGGGAGCTCACTCTAACCTTGGTTTACCTGAACCAGGTATGGCGAAACCAGAGTTACTTCTCCTGAATGGATCTACCTGACACCAGCGAAGGGAAAAAAAAACCCACAAAAAAAACAAACATAAAAGAAACCAAATAAACAAACCACAAAGCTCAAAACAAAAAGATGAGGATAAAAAACGAAACTAGGTTAACCTTTTATATGAATTTTATGTAAATTTTAAAAATTAATTATTTGACGTCCTTTAGGGTTCTTGAAGATTTATGTATGATGTGAAACCTGTTAGGGATTCGAACCGCCGACCTCCTAATCGTCAGTCGTCAGTCGTCAGTCTACAGTGTTAACCGACTGAGCTGGGTGGTTATGACTTTGGTCTTAAATGCTGTAATCTTGAGAGAGGGAGAGAGAGAGAGAGAAAGAGAGAGAGGTTGAAAAGAGAGGAAGAGAGAGATCTGAGATACAGAAAGATAGATAAGAGGCAGAAAAATAATTTTATATAGAGTGATAGAGAGCGATCGATGAATAGAGAGAGAGAGAGAGAGAGAGAGAGAGAGAGAGAGAGAGAAAAAGAGAGAGAGAAAGAGAGAGAGAGAGAGAGAGAGAGAGAGAGAGAGAGAGAGAGAGAGAAAGAGAAACAGAGAGAGACAGGGAGACAGAGGCAGAGAGAGAGAGAAAGAGAAACAGAGAGAGACAGGGAGACAGAGGCAGAGAGATAGAGATAAAGAGAGAGATAGAAATAGATAGTTACTACCCCTCCACAATAGATCTACCTGGCACCAGCAACAGAAAACAAAATCAAAACGAAAGCAGGTATAAATGTACGTACTCGAAGGATATGGATCTGAATATAGATATGGATATGGATGTGGATGTGGATATGGAAATGGATCTGCTCTTGAGTCTTTAACACTTGGAGCGAGGTCACTCGTTTCCCACGCCCCCACTCAAAATGAACTCTCTTCACACCTCCTCCCTCTCCTCCTCCTCCCCCTCCTTCCTCACTCCATCCACATACACTCACGCAAAGACAGGCGCGTGGAACGTGAGCCAGTAAACCATACCGTCATACCTTTACCCTATGACTGTAATTACAACGTGCTCGTAGCTTACGCCTGGTCGTAAGAGTAAGTGTTATACATGTATACGCAAAACTACCGCGATGTTGTACTTAAGGCCGTAAGTCTCGTCGCCCCATCTGTTTATGTTATATATATATATATGCGCCCACACTAAAACATGCATGGGTGTATGCGAGTTCCACGGGGTGTTATAAAATTATGTATATATATACCCTCCTGTACGTTTGTATTTTGCACTTGAGTGTAATTGCCTTAAAACATTGTTTTCCTTCACTCCCGCCCGTTAAATCTCGCCCCCCCACCCACTTAAATATCACCATTTGTTTATGGATATCCCCCTCCCCCTTCTCTCTCTCTCTCTCTCTCTCTCTCTCTCTCTCTCTCTCTCTATCTCTTTCTCCACCTCCCTCTCTCTCATTTTTTATTCTCTCACTTAATTTTCCTCTATATCATTCTAATCTGACTCCCTCTTTCCCATTCTCTTTCGTAATCTCATTCCCTCTCTGTCTTCTCCTCTCGTCTGTCTGACTGTCTGCCTGTCTGTCTGTCTGTCTGTCTGTCTGTCTGTCTGTCTGTCTGTCTGTCTGTCTGTCTGTCTGTCTGTCTGTCTGT
>RQTK01001402.1:65244-77744 GCA_003991915.1 Elysia chlorotica | reverse complement strand
TTAGGATTTCATTCAAAAACTTTGGATGTACTCAAACAATAACTGAAACCGTTTACAAAATGAAAAAGTTTATATAAAAATAACATACATTTTGGATAGTTTTGGTAATGACTCAAAATTAACATTATCTCTGTTGGCATTATGCATAGATTTCTCAGTAGAGTAATGTAAGGGAGTTAGATAACTGCGCATGAAATTTGAGAGCATGTTACTTATTGCTCTCAAAGGTTATTGTACTGAAATATTATTTTGGTGTGTGATAAAATGATTAAAAAAAACAACAGAGATAAAATATTAGAAAAGAGAAAAGCATTCATAAATGTTGTAATTCTTTTTGGCCAAAACATTTATCAAAAAACTTAAATCGATAAAAGAATACAAATGAAAGAGGGAGCGAAAAAAATAATAATTAATGTAAAGAGTTAAAATGTTAGTTGTCAATTTTTCTTAAATTATGTTAAAAACAGAAACAACAACAACAACATAAACAACAATGCTATAGCAGCAACAGCAATAAAACAAGAACAATTTTAATAGCAACAACAGCAAAAACAACATAAACTGCAACAACAACAACAACAACAAAAACACACCATCATCATAATCATCATCATGCGTTTTTTTTTACCATTATACGACAGATTACTACTCGCTAAAAAGTATTGAACGCAGCTATACGACCTATTTCATTCACTTGTTGGTCGTGTGAAAGAAGGGTAAAATTTGCCACTGAACAATAAGCAATTTACGTATAGCAGAAAGAAAGAGAGAGAGAGAGAGAGAGAGAGAGAGAGAGAGAGAGAGAGAGAGAGAGAGAGAGAAGAGAGAGAGAGAGAGAGAGAGAGAGAGAAAGAGAGAGAGAGACAGAGAGAGAGAGAGAGAGAGAGAGAGAGAGAGAGAGAGAGAGAGAGAGAGAGACAGAGAGACAGACAGAGAGAGACAGACAGAGAGAGACAGACAGAGAGAGAAAGACAGAGAGGCATAAAAAGGCCTATCTATAAAAATGTTAGAACTTCAATTACTTATTTAAAACGCGAAGAAATACAATTAATAAGCAACAAAATATGAAATATTAAAAATTAAGTTAAAAAAAAAATAATTTTTTTTTAAACAATGTCATGACGGACAAAATTCGTCAAACCATAAAAGCAAAATTTGATTGTTATTTTCTCGAATTTATACTTGGTTAATTTATTACTTTCAGTAAAGCTAGAGCGTCAATGAATAGCAGAACAAAATAATTTAAATCTGAATATTTCAAGATACCATAAACTATTCTCCTTGGTGGGCAGCGTTCGTGGTAGGCGTATGGACCTCCTGGCCGCGAGAAAGTGGCTATGGGTAGGCGGAGCGCTGTGGTGGGCGGAGTGACAGTTGTGGGCGTGGTTGAGTATTGGAGGTGGGCGGAGTTACACAGAATGTGGGCGTGGTTAAGTAATTGAAGGTGGGCGGAGTTACACAGAATGTGGGCGTGGTTAAGTAATTGGAGGTGGGCGGAGTTACACAGAATGTGGGCGTGGTTAAGTAATTGGAGCTGGGCAGAGTTTTACAGAGTGTGGGCGTAGTTAACATACCAAGATTTGTTGGGAAAATATAGGCTGAGAGATGTGGTGGGCAGAGTTATAGAGAATGTAGGCGTAGTTGAGCATTGATGGTGGGTGGCATTACACAGAATGTAGGCATGGTTGAACATTGATGATGGGTGGAGCTATACAGAATGTAGGCGTAGCTGATCATTGATGGTTGGTTGCGTTATACAGAATGTGGGCGTGGCACAGTATTTTTGGTGGGCGGAGTTACACAGAATATAAGGGTGGTTGAGCATTGATGATAGACGGAGTTCTGGCTATGGGCGAGGTTATACAAAATAAGGGCGTAGTTGAGGATTGATGGTGGTGGAGTTACAAAAAACATGGGCGTTGCTACTATAACAAGTAATCTAATTGATTGCTGCACAGTATTGATATTGGGCGGGTTTATAGAGAATGAGATCCTTGTTAATTAACAGCTTTTCAAGTGTCGTTTTATAGAATGTGGGCGTGTTTTTTTGTTTTTTTTTTAATGGTAAAATGATAGACATTACGAAGAACACCGGTGAGTAAAGAATGACGACAGAGGGTGTGGTTAGACGTTAATGGTGCGTCAAAGTAGAGAAAACATGTGCGGGATGAGATATTGAAATCTACGAGGTGGATATATCAATGTGCATGGTATACAGTGATTGTGCTGTGATTGGTGAGATAGGTTTACATGATAGAAGGAGTGGTTATGATCGTGAAGGATATACGAGTATACAGTGAGGATATGACCTAAAACAAGGCCGTGGTAATAACTCTGGAAGCAGTGGTGCTGAAAACACTATTGCTAAGTGAAACAGGTATGTATTTAATACAACTTATAATAGGTGTGTTTATAAGAATAGGTTAAAAAAATATATGTTCGATTTTGATCACAACTGCATGGAATCGAGTTACAGGTTATATAGATGTCTGATATAATTATGTTCTATTGACGTGTTCAAATTAAATCGACGTTGTAATTTGGTTTCAGATTCGAAACTTTTATTGGAGTAAAGTAAAACAAAAATGCTTGTTATTTTCCATTGGGTGATAGTTTTATGGTGCTTTTGTTATGATAACACAGTTCACGACGGTGACAATTTAAGGGACAGAAATGCTTTTAATCATGAAACATCGCAAGAAAGTGTAATTCAAACAACAGTAAAGTAAAATTAAAGAACAGATAAATTGATATAGACAACAAAGTGATACAGGAAACATACAAAGTAATACAGACATCAAAAAAGTTAGACAGACAACATACGAAGTGTTACAACTAATAGATCAAATAATAATTTCATAGACAAGAAAATAAGACAGACGTCAGACAAAATAAGACAGACAACAGAAAAAGTAATATGGACTAAAGATACAATTATAATTTTATAGACAACAAAATAAGACAGACATCAGACAAACTAAGACACACAAAGGCCAACTTAAGACAGACAACAGTCTGCAGCACTTACGGACTCTGATTGGTCGGTTGATGGTCGTGAGACGCTTCATGACGTTTGTCGGAATCTCGCGGATTCTCGGGGTGGTGGGCGGGGGCGGGGCGGGATCTTCCTTCACGATGGGCGGCGAGATATCGAACGTCACCTACGTGTACCGCGAGAAAGGAAAAACAATTTTTTTATAGGTTGGTTGGATTTGTAGTTTCACAAGTCGTAGTTTTCCAGGCTACTTTGATATTTGGTGCCTTCCTGATATTGATCTCCCCCCCCCCTCTCTCTCTCTCTCTCTCTCTCTCTCTCTCTCTCTCTCTCTCTCTCTCTCTCTCTTTCTCTCTCTCTCTCCCTTTCACTGTATCTCCAGATCTCTTTAGCTCTTTGTCTCTCCAAATCTACCCCCATTGTATATTTAACAATTTTCTGCTAATATATCTCTTTTTTTTTTCTTCTAAATTTGCCTGTCTGTCTGTATCTCTCCCTCCCTTCCTTACTAATGGGGGGGGGGGGGGGAGTAAAACAACACATCGGCTTCCGACGTGGTTCGAGCCCTGGCGACTTTGCCCCCTACTGGTTTGGGTCAGTGTCAGTTTAATATGATCGGCTGAGACAGAAATCATGGTATCCCGTGCGGCAGAACATAAAATTATCAGACGTTAGTCTTGGGGCCCGTCCACAAAATAGTCTATACAGTGCTATCGTTGGACGTTAAACCAACTTTACCCAACTCCTAACTTATTGAATTTCCAAAAAAAAAATAAAAAAAAAATAATTCAGAAACGGTAACAAAAACGTAATAACCCACAAAACAATAAAACCCCACTCCACCCACTACACCCAATCCACCGAATCCACCTTGGGCTTGTCCTCCACCTTCTCCTCGGGCACGGGTGGGGGCGCCAGGTACTCCACCACGGCCGACTCCTCCAGCTGCAGCTTGAAGGTGAAGGTCATCCTGTTCCGCAGCTGTTCGTCCCTGACCCCTACAGGCATCAGGTTAACCACGCCCTCCAGGGCGGCCGGCTCGCTCTCCAGAGGTTCGAACAGGAACGTCCTGGGTGAGGGGGGGGGGGGTGAATTATCACATTTTTAAAGTAGTTAAAATAGTTAAAATATAATAAGATTTTTTTCTTTGATTTTTTTTTGGTTTTTTTTTTATTTACTTGGCCCTCGTTTGCGATAAAAAATTGGAAAATATTTAGCCGTTCTTATACCAATCCCTACGTTTTGAAAGTAGTTAAAAGTACTTGAAATATAATTAGATTTTTTTCCTTGATTTGGTTTGGTTGGTTGTTTTTTTTGTTTGTTTTTGTTTTTACTTGGCCCTCGTTTGCATGAAATTCAATTGGAAACTAGTTAGCTGTTGTTATACAAATCAATGATTTACCCCTAAACATCCACAGAAGAAGCAACCAAACAAGCAGTTTTGCAGTACAAACCTATCCATATGTGTTCTTCTGACAAAACTAATTTAGCAATTATGGTTTCACTTCTTCTACCATTTATTTTAGAGACAAAAATTACTGGCTAGAATACTCTATCTCCTTAGATGCAGATATATAACTATTTATACTTTTCAAGATAGAACTAATAACGCAAAGCGAAAAAGGTGGCGTTTTTTTAGGTCTATATCTAAAATATTTCCTAGCGTCTTTAACTTGGTAGACCTGAAGCAAAAACATAACAGTACACATACGTTGCCTGTGCATCATTTTTCTTTTAGCTTTAAATTCCTTATGGTTTTTAGAAAATTCTCTCCTAGCGTTACCAGCTGAGGTTCGAATCTAGGACCCCTTGCTAATCAAACAAGAGCACTAGCTACTGAACTACAGGTATTCCCATATCATAGGTGTATAGTCCTAACGTTGGACCCTGAACATCTAATAAATAAAACAAAAATCAAAACAAAAACAAAAACAAAACAAAACAAAAACAAACCTGTAGGACTCTCCCAGCCTGGAGAAATATCTGAGATGGTTGTTTTCGCGCAGTTCTGACGTCACTTCCGTTTTGACGTCCCCGGCCACGTCGACCATCCACGTTGTCCCCTCCTGCACGTCAAACGTCCCGTCTTCAATATCACGTGCCGTCTTAGCGGCCGCCACGCGTGACGGGGGCGGGGGACGTCTGTTGGAGAACCGAACCGGGGCCGCTGGGGCTTCCACGACGGGCGCTAACGTCTTGGTCACCAACTGGTGTGAGGGTACGGACAGCGGGGGGGGGGGGGGACAATCAAAGATCATTGGTAAACACGCAAAGAAATAAAGAAATAGAAATATTAGTTATTTTGTTTCATAATATAAGTAAATCAGACTAAGACAGTCTGTTGATCCAAGACCAAACATCACAGTTGTCAGCCACAATGACCGCACGTAAATCAATGAGTCTAAAATTTCAGTTTTAACGACCACGCAAAGCCACCGGCTGAGACAAGAGTCATAGCATCCTCGCCCTGTTTCGTGTATGGCAGCACATACAATTGTCAGATATCAGTATTGGAGCCCGTACACAAAATGCACTATTTAGAGCTGATGCTGGGCGTTAAACCAACTACAACTACAACTACAAGGACCACCTTACCGTGAAGTCACCGGCTGAGACACGAGTCATGGTATCCTCGCCCTGTCTCATATGTGGCAGCACATAAAATTGTCAGACGTCAATCTTGGGGCCCGTGTACGATATAGCCTATGTTGGACGTTAAACCAACTACAACTACAACTACAACTACAACTACAACTACAACTACAACTACACTACAATACACTACAACTACAACTACAACTACAACTACAACTACAACTACAACTACAACTACAACTACAACTACAACTACAACTACAACTACAACTACAACTACAACTACAACTACAACTACAACTACACTACAACTACAACTACAACTACAACTACAACTACAACAACAACACCTACAACTACAACAACAACACCTACAACTACAACTACAACTACAACTACAACTACAACTACAGCTACAACTACAACTACAACTACAACTACAACTACAACTACAAGGACCACCTTACCGTGAAGCCCTGCGCCTCGCGGTCGCTGATCCGCGTGTCTGCCAAGCGTTTCGGGAAAACCTCGAGCAGAGCTTTCCAGGACTTGGGCTTGATGGACAGAAAGAGGCAGACTTCTCCCTTCTCTTTGTCGTTCTTTCCTTCTATCACGTTCAGGGCGTCTTTCATCTTCTTCTGTCTTCCGGACACGCAGTGGACGACGCAAAATCTGGACGAAAAAAACAAAAACAAAAGAAAAGAAAGGTTCGATATATCGTGGCTCAAAATAGCAGTAGAACAGCACGGTGTCAAATGTGCGATCACAAAGCGTAGAGCTAGAAGAGAGTTAATAGTTTTGTGTTGTTCTTTCCCTCAAGACCTATAACGTAATTACTAACACTGCACGCATTCCTATTCTTGCTATTTATGATCCTATATTTAAAACTTATAGGACAATATTTTTTAAATTACTAATGACTGCACACACACACACTAACGCATAGATGAAATAAAAAAGTAGATCTATTTATTGAAAAAAGAAAACTCTTTTGATTGAATTTGCGCCATCTAGCTTAAAGATTAATTTTTTTTTATGGTGGTGATGACTTTTTTTTTCAAGCCAAGCATAGAAGAGTAAATGTTTTTATCTATAAGGTCCCTGGTTCGCACCCAAGATTGGTCAAAAATGTATTTGTGCGATCCCGTACTGGTTGTATCGATGTCAGTATAATGTGACCAGCTGAGACAAGAGTCATGGTATCCGGGCATTGTCTCTGTGTTCAAACCAACCAACCAACCTTGTCAACTCTCTGACATCGAAGGTGACTGTGTCAACCAACCAACCAACCAACCAACCAATCAACCAACCAACCAACCAATCAACCAATCAACCAACCAACCAACCAATCATCCAACCAACCAACCAACCAACCAACCAACCAACCAACCAACCAACCAACCAACCAACCAACCAACCAACCAACCAATCAACCAACCAACCAACCAACCAACCAACCAACCTAGTCAACTCTCTGACGTCGAAGGTGACTGTGTTTCTGGAGAACTTGTACTGCGAGTCGACCAGCTCCCAGCCCGTGCTGGTCTTGTACAGCACTGCTACATCATCGTGACCCTCGCTCGTCGCCGCCTCGCCTGGGGAACGGAAACATTCATAAATAACTAAAAAAAAAGAAAATGATAATGAAAGCAACAACAGCAACAAATCTCCCTGCCCACTCACACTCCCCAAAGAAAAAAAACGGACAACAATAAACCAACAAAAACAAACCAACAAAACAAGAAAGAAAGAACAAAGAAAAAAGAGAAAAACAACAACAACAACAACAACAACAACAACAACAACAACAGCAACAAAAGCAAAAACAAAATCTCCCATCCCACCCCCCTCAAAGGAAAATTAAAAAACAACAAACAAAATAGACAAACAACACCAATAAAAAAACAACAACAACAACAACAACAACAACAACAGCAGCAGCAGCAGCAAAACACAATGCAGCATTAGTCAACTGACTGAAAAGTGTGCGCTCCGTCTCTCGGTGGCAGCTCGTGAAATAATGTCAAACGTCGTACTTTGCACACGTTACGTAACCAACAGAAGGTCAAAACCACAACAACAACTCATAAATGAATTAAAACTAATTTAATTTAAACACCAGAACAAAAACAATCAATATTTGACCGAAATACCGAAATACGAGAAGTCAAATCAGAAACAAATTACAGGTTAAAAAAATGAGTCAACTGTGACAAGTTAAATATGGAAATGTTAAAATGACTTTTAAATGATTGGCTATTAATTGTTATTAATTTTTGTTTAGAAAAAATGAGATGTTTTTTTTTGGAAATTTAATATTTTTTTTAAAGATGCATTGTAAATTAATGTGTGCGTAATAATTTAGAATGCCATAAAAGCCCAACAGGTTGGATAATACTGAATTTTTTAGGACCTTTTAAATTTATATTGGTTAATGTTATTTTGATTATAAATCACGTAGCAGAGGGGATATTTAGCAGGTGATAAGAATTTGACTTGGGTAAAACAAGGATATCACGAACAAAAAACAAACAAGACATAAAAATACGATAAAAAAGAAGTTTGGTAATAAATATTACTGTCCTTTAAAACTTATGACCCCCCCCCCCCCCCTCTCTCTCTCTCTCTCTCTCTCTCTCTCCCTCTCTCTTTTCCCTTCCTAATATATCCTACGCTCTTACTAGCTATTAACGCCCCCCGCCCCCTTTCAAATATATTTTTACACATTCTTCTCTCTTTCTTCCCCTCCTATCATTCAATCCTCCCTCTCTCTTTTTATTTCTATACCACTCTCTCTGTCTACCACTTCTCTCTCTCTCTCTCTCTCTCTCTCTCTCTCTCTCTTTTTTCTTTCTCTCTCTCTCTCCTTCTCTCTCTCTCTCTCTCTCTCTCTCTCTCTCTCTCTCTCTCTCCTCTTTTCTCTTTCTTTCTTTACCTCTCTCTCTCTTTACCCCGACCTCTCCCCCATCTTTCATTTCTCCATGTCGCCCACTCTATCTCTCTGTTCTCTCTCTCTCTCTTACTCTCTCTCTCCCCCCCTCTCTCTCTCTCTCTCTCTCTCTCTCTCTAGTGCTTACCTCCTCCTTCTACATCAAGCTCCACTCCCACCGGAAGAGGAAGTTTGATAGTGACCGCTCGCCGGAAATTGCACTGCACGTTTGAGATGACGTCAATGAACTCGGTGACGGCTATGACGTCATTGCACTCTTGAATATATTGCTCTCTGGACTGTTGCACTTTCTCTGGGGGGATCGGGAGAATCTGGGTGAAAAACCGGAGGAGAAAACATGGTTAAGTATATATAAAGTAGTGTAGTACATGTTGTAATATGGAGTTAAACCTTCTCTCCTACTCTGTTCTGCCTACTTCTTGCCTATCTTTTCTTTATTATCACTATTTTTCATTGAGATAATATAAGACAATAATTATAAACTTGTATTTACCAACGAGGGATGTTTTGGTTAATTTTACCAGCAGCAACATTAATGTTGACATTTACATAAAACATTATTAAATAAACAAACGCAAGAACAAGTTGCTATCTCTCTATTTCTCTCCTCTCTCTCTCTCTCTTCTCCATGCACAATATGGTCTATATAGTGCTGATGTTGGACGTTAAACTAACTTAACTTCCCAACTTCCCAAATCATAGCTCGTTTCTAGACTTACGGAGCCAACGGGTGATCACAAACCGCTAAGCCTAATGGGCGTGATTATGTAATCTGTATCGTGGTGTGAATGGCAAAGTCTCCCATGCCAGGCGAAGGGAAGGGTGCAGTTTATTGCTAACCTTCGCTGACTATTACATTAAACTCATGTTAACCACTTCAGTGCTCAGGTAGATTAGAAAAAAATGATGTACCCATACAGTGAAGCTGTCTATGAATTTAACATATTGTTTTAGCCCAACTCCAATGAATTATGTTCTGAAAATGGCATAGTCACAAATGATTTGAACCAGTGAATGGAAGGGACACACATTCGATATTCGCGATATTCGAGATAATGCCACCCTTCCAGTGTTATATAGGCAATATTATAGACGGGCCTCAAGGTTCACGTCTGACAGTTTTATGTGCTGCCACACATGAATCAGGGCAGGGATACCATGATACCTGTCGCCAAGTCTCGCCTCATTCTAAGATGTTGCTTCCCGAACCATTCCCCGAAACTGTTTAACTTCAAGTACAATCCTTCCTGCCTTAGTTACAGAAAACTGTTTTTAAAAACCAGTATAATTATTTTAGATGGACGTTAAAAACAAAATCCACAAGACACACACCCAAAGGCGCAGAGGGTAGCGCGCCTGCCTACCTTGATGAGGAATCCAACGTTGACCCACTCCGCCTCACCCGACCACTTTCCCTTCACGTTCACCTCGTGAAACTCCGAGTTGACGGGGTGGAACGGGATTTGAACCATGACGCTTTTCTTCAGGTTAAAGCTGTCACCCACCTGTTAACGTGTTCATACGAAGGTAAGTGGGCGGGGCAGGTCTGCCATCTTGAATCAGGGGAGGCCACTCTGCATGATATTGTGTCTTTCTTTCCAAAGAGGACTTCCGGCACTATGACCTTTGCCCCTAGCGGAAGTGGAAACACGCCCCCTTTTCTTCCTGGAGTGTGGCTCGCTTTGAGACTGAGGGAGAACAGAGTTGGGGTAAACAACAGTGAAAGAAAACACTAAATAAACAGCAACAAATAATTGTATAAAAAACTCAGCAACTACCTCAGACATAACCAAAAACCAAAATAGAAATATAGAAAACAAGAAACAACAAAAGCAAACGCAACAACAACAACATCTTCAACAACAAGCACAACAACAACAACAACAACAACATTAACAACAACAACTATCACAACACAGCAACAACAACAACAACAAAAACAATAACAATGGAACAAAAGAATCCCCCCCTCCGCCCCCCTAAAAAAAAAACACCCAACAACACCACCATCCTCTTGATTTGTACAGAATTACTTAAGTGTTAATCTTGAGGCTTTTTGTAATGTCTAGAATGTGAAAAAAAACTATAAGTTAAAAGCAATGTCTAAAACTTGCAACAAGTAAAAGGGGTCAACTGATGTTTAAACTGCTCACCTGTCAAAACTTTTGTAAAATCGAAAGGTATTTATCAGGCGGTAACGTTTTAGGACAGTTCTTTTTTAAAGAAAAAGTTTCATTTGACTGCTATTTAATCTTTACAAAAATTATAAAACGTCTGAAAATTTGTTCCTTATTTGTATTAAATAAAACTCATTAATAATAAAATGACACAGATTTTTTTTAAAGTAAGTGAAATATTAAATTAGTTCATTCCTATTCTTAATTCTTTTTAACTCCATATATTGTATGGATATTTTGTAATGTGATTAATTTTGCTGTTGGTTCTATTAAGAACATGTAGAGAATATGTGAATTACTATCATTGAATAGATTTTTTCAAACTAGATAGAGGGCTGAAAATACAACGTCGTGGTAACTTACGACGAGTCGTAACAAGATAAGAATAAAAATGCTTACTACGATAATTATATGAAGATTATGAAAATTTTTGTAACTTTACTATTTCACCGCATGGGGGGCGCGGTGGTCCAGGGGTAGAACATGGGCTTCCGACGCAAAAGCTCCCGAGTTCGAATCATGGCATGTGCGTTCCTTACTGGTTGGATTGGTGTCAGTATAATGTGATCGGCTGAGACAGGAGTCATGGTATCCCCACCCTGTCTCGTGTGTGGCAGCACATAAAATTGTCAGACTTCCGTCTTGGGGCCCGTCCACAATATAGCATATATAGTGCTGCTGTTGGACGTTAAATCAATTTAACTCAGCTCATTTCACCGCTTTTTTGTTGAAGGTTTCAAGTGGAGAATTTTTCGTACGTGAGTTGGGATAATTAAGAGGGTTGGTTCCTTACTCAAATCTTAGTAAAATTCTCAGTCTGATTTAAATAAAGAAAAATGAACAAGCACGCGTCACGCCAGCTCCACGTATCAAAAGCACTGTGAGCTCTTTTTGTGAAACGTCTCACTAAATTTATAGTCTCTGGTTTCATACCGTAAAAGATCAAAGAATAAAACACGACGCCTTCTTTGTATCAAAGTCTCACAAACCTGACCAAAAACGAGATCTAGATCTAGATTAAGATCTCGCCACGCTCGTTATGCCTAATCGCCAAGTACGAAACCTTTTCTGTTTCTACTTCCTGTTCCGGGTCAAAGCATTGTGGGACATGCGCATGGAGTGCGTTGTGAATGCTGGGTAATGATCCAACCACTGACCTTTTTGTGGGGAGGGTTAATGGCTCATTTGGTTTGTCTCATAAGTGGGATAAAATATGAGACATTGCGATAATTGAACCGAAACCAAAACGAGGACGATTGTTGAGAGCATCAGTTCTGTTCTGTCGCCCAAACATAAATCTATCCTCGACTTACAGCGCCAATGAAATCACAAGCTCTAGGGCTGTAATTATGTCACCCATTCTCGTTATTTCAATCACAAGGCCTGTAAAGTCACTCAAGTTTCTAGGCAGAACGATTTTTCAAAGGAATTACGCTAGTTAGTTCGAACTCAAGAGTTTTGCTTTAGGCGCCTTCTGTGAAGCTTAGCTTTTGTTGTTCTTTTGTTTTGTAAGCAACAACAGTGAGTGGTGTTAAATGGTGCGAAGACAATTGAAACTCATTAGAAATGTGACACCAAAGCGCGCAAAAGGAAACATGCTTCACCAAAGATTGAACATGAACACTTATGAAATTAGCGAAACTCTCTTGTTTATTAAACAGAAAAAAGTCCCCAAATACAATGGCGCAATTCTTTGTGTGGTTGCATTCCCAAGAGAGAGAAAGAGAGAGAGAGAGAGAGAGATAGAGAGAGAGAGAGAGAGAGAGAGAGAGAGAGAGAAAAG
>RQTK01001402.1:45111-65224 GCA_003991915.1 Elysia chlorotica | reverse complement strand
GCTCTATAAGGTTTTTGTTGTTTTTTTTTTTTTTTTTTTGCCGTCAATTGAAAGTGGAAAAAAAGGGGGGGGGGGAGGGTAAGGGAGTGAGAGGTGAGGAAGATTTGGGGATTTTTAACGTTCAACAGCAGCAGCAGCAAAGCTTTATCGTGGACTAGATCTAGATTATCTAGATCCAAGAATAAAGTGTGAATTTTTCGTGTGCATCCAAACAGCGACAGTGTAATGATATCGTAACCCTCTCCCAGGCGCTTCACATTTTATAGATACGAACCCAACCAGTTACAGTATGGGCCGAAACCGGACATATACACAATGTCCAATAGTGGATTTCGAACCAGGAACCTGCCGATTGGAAGATTGCAAAATTTCATCGCTAATATGGACACTTCCTTGGTCCTCCTGGTGTATCCGCCATGAGCACTAATGACTGAGCTGTCTAGTGCCGTACGAAGAGAAACCCCCAACTAAAAATTACTAATAACTAAAAATGGTTAGCGTAAGAAAAAGAAAATCGTGTTAATAGGTCATAAGTACAATGCTGTTACAAAGTTAAGACTTGTCTTAAGATGGTTGAATAAGAAGGCTTACGAAGATTTATATAAAAGTTCTATACGTAACTGAGACGAATAAGTCAGGCAAAGAATTAAAGAGAAACTGAATTTGAAAAAGAACCTATTGTCATTAAAAAAACATCTAACAGCATCTATCATTCGGAATAAAACGTATAATTCTTTAACAGATAAAGAGAAAATTGGACAACCGCATTAAAATAATCCAATATGATAATAGAACGAAATAGTGAAAGTGAATTTTGGTTTGAAATAAACTAATCCTTATTTAAAGGCATCTAGTGTATGAACTTTTTAATATGATAATTCGTTCTTAAATAAATGAAAGAAATAATTTGACAACTTTATTCGATCATCCTCGCGAAATTAAAAGAGAAAGGCATCTCTGGTATGTTTAGCTGTATGATTTCTCTTGAATGTGCGCTAAGTAAATTGGCGGTACTTGGATGAAGAAATGATGGCAAATTCATATCAGCTATCACCGCGGCCATTGTTTGTTGTAGTTACGGCGTTACATCACGCCGGGTGGACCTATACAATAATATGTTCTTAGTCTTTCTTTTCACATAATTATAAAATGTGAATAAAAGCGTTTTTATCCACTCCCAATGCGAATTAACCGTAAAGATAAAGTAATTCGAATTTAATGCGTTAATTTCATAAATAGTGTACGCGTCGTTGTATCTCATATTTAGGTCAAAGGGGTTGTATTGTATAAAACTTAGACAAAGCTGAATGGGGTAACAACATACAAGAGATGAAGATTTGTAAAGTTTTAAAAGGAATAATGGTACTTTAACGATCCAAACTGGTGAAAACACAAGCCGTACAACAAAACGGATATGAAAACAAGAAACTAGGTCTTGAAGTATATATCTGGGTGTTTGAAATAATATGACAGCTTGCACCAAACATTTGATGCACTACATTAATGACACCCCGATTTTGTGATGTTTTGGTGTGTTTCCGTGGTTTTTTGTTTGATTTGTTTGCTTTTTTTATTTTAAAGCTGTGAAATAGTAATCAACGAATGTTTAGTCACCATCTGGAGAAGTCTCTCTCTCTCTCTTCTCTCTCTCTCTCTCTCTCTCTCCCTCTCTCTTTCTCTATCTCTATCTCTCAATGTCTCTCTCACCCACTCTATCTTTCCCTATCTATCTATCTTTGTCTTACACATTAAAAAATTAACAAAGTAACAGATAAGTAAATTAATCTAGCATACCTCGATTCATCAACGACCTGTCTGTCTCTCTTTCTTTTTTCTTTCGTTATTATTATTTTTACTTATCTATTCTTCTAGATGGCAGTTGGGGTACCAAGATAAGTCAGGCAACCACTTTTCTAAACGCTTCTACATTTCCAGCCTTTCGAAGGGATCTTTCCTTCCTCTGCATACATCTATTAACAGATGCCTCAGAAATATCCTTAACATTTGGTGGCCTAAAAATGTCTCAAACAGGAGAAGCGTGGGACAGAACGAAGAAAGAAAGAACAGGACACACCTACTCCTAAAAAATAAAAAAATAATAATACTAAGAAAAAAGCACATTACAAAACAATAACCGCCCCCCCCAAAAAAAAACAAAAACAAAACAAAAACAAAACAAAAAACAAAAAACAACAACAAACAACCAAAGGAAAAAAAACCAAGTAAACCAAACAACAACAACTAATACAATCTAACACAACCTAAAACAACAACAGCAACAACAACAACAACAACAACAACAACAACAACAACAACAACAACAACAACAACAACAACAACAAAAAGAACAATATAACGTACCTTGATTCATCTACGATCTGTGGGTGAGCATTCACGTTCATGTTGTTCTCTTGTTTTCCCATGGTGCTCTTTCTGGGGAAGACAGGAGCGACAAAAGGATCAACTATAGAGGTATCTATCTATCTATCTATCTATCTATCTATCTATCTATCTATCTATCTATCTATCTATCTTATATATATATATATGTGTGTGTGTATATATATATATAAAGAGAGAGAGAGAGGGAGAGAGAGAGAGATGGACACATAAATAAAGAGAAAGGGAGGGAGATACACAAAGAGAGAAATAGAGAGAGATACACAGAGAGGCAGAGTTGGAGAGAGAATGATAAACAGACAGGCATAAAGAAAAAATACCTAAAGAGAAAGAGAGAGAGAGAGAGAGAGAGAGAGAGAGAGAGAGAGAGAGAGAGAGAGAGAGAGGGAGAAATAAAGACATAAGATACATGACCAAAATAGTCCTCTTCTTTTAGCATCATCTTTATCCTTATCCTTATCCCTATCATAATCATAGCCATCATTATTCTAGTCATTTCTATCTGGGTTTTTTTTTATAATTTATTAAAAAAAATTATTATTCAGTTTTGTCTGTAAGAATGGCCATAGCTATATAAAAATAAAATTAATGTTTTCCATATATATATATTTTTGGTGTACTTTAAACCGAATAAAATATACACAAAAAATGCGCGAAATAAATTTATGTGTAAGTAAATTAATAATTGCATAAATGAAGCCTTATAAACTATTAGTAGAAACTAAATATAAAAATAAAATAAACAACAGCAACAGCAACAACAACAGCAACACGAAAGAAAAAACAACAACAACACCCGCCTACCTGAATATCCAATTGTTTTAAAATGAAAATGAAATACTATTTTGTCCGTTAAAAACACACTAACCAACATTGAAAAAGACAAAGATCATAAATATTTTTGTACATGCAAAGTAGATCTGTATGTGTGCGCAGCTCTAGACAATTAATGAGACCTTTGTCGTATGGAGAGGGGCTAAAGAACATAAGAGATTTCCCCGATAATTATTTATGTAGTCGTGCAAAATACATCTTCAGTGACGTCAAATACAAGGCTCATAATAATGTCTTTATGTTAGCAATCACTATTTTTGTTGTGTCTAAATATAGCTCAGTGCGAACGCCTTAAGGTGCTTATTAGTGCTTATCAATTAAATACCATAAGGTGCAATATTGGATTGTCGGCGTAATAACCCGATTAATATCATACATCCATGTGTCATATGTCGGACTATAGCACCGAAACCACCCCGTTTGGATCGCTATCCTAACAATCACTTTAAGTCAAGGGAAATAATTCCTAATCACTCTGAACCAAGGAAAACAACTCTAGAAGCTCAGACTGTTGTTTGGACAAACAAATGGGACGTAACCGATTATTTCCCCTTGAAAGAGCCGGGTAGGATAGGCTATATGCCCTTCCTGAACCTGTCTTTGACTTTAGATTTAGGGTTAGATTGACTCACTCTTGTGATGTGGAATTCATATAAAGAAAAAACAACAACCCAACAACAATGATTTATTAAACATAGCCAGAGACAGACACAAAGAATGTCATGAACGAAAAAAAAAAAAGAAAAAAAAAAAAAGAAAAAAACATTACTTGGTCAAGCCACACCAAAGATTGCAAGAAAGGAATGTACATGATTATACGATCAACTGAGGCAAAGTTTTTGTTAGGGAAAAGATTGGTGTATAAACTAGCATTACATTAATAAGAGTGTTCGACCAACTTGGGAGACGTTGAATAAACAAGGGAAATTCTTATCACCAAATTAGGCGACGTCAATTTAAAAAGAGATATATACTAATTTACTAATTACGCTTAATTGGGAAAGACTAAGATTAATTGATTGACTTAGGCGACTTATAATTAGGCCTATTGGAGTTGATAAAGAACTATAGAGAATAGTGATAAAACTGAGAGAATTAGAACTAGGAGCAGGACGTAAAAGGCGTGTGTCGACATGAGGGGGTGGGTCTTGCGTGGTTGCCAAGGGAGGAGGGATGGGGGCGGTAAATCAGGTTGACGATGTGTATGTATGCGTGTTGTGAGGGGAGGGGGGGGGGGAATCAGAACTGATCCAGAACGAACTTGGCACCGCTGCCTTAAGCGATTAACGTTCCGTAAACAATGGCCACCAAACAGGCAAACAAGTCATTATTGGGTGGAAACAGGGGGTTGGGGGTTGGGAGACGGCACCCATATCTGAATACATAGGTACGGCAAAGAGAGAGAGAGTGAGAGAGGGAGAGAGAGAGAGATAGATAGAGAGAGAGATATGGAGAGAGAGGGAGAGAGATGGAGGGAGAGGGAGACAGAGCGACGGAGAAGGAAACTGAGAGAGACAGGGAGAGAGAGAGAGGGGGGAGAGAAAGAGAGAGAGAGGGGCAAGGGAAGAGGAAGATCGAGAGAGACAAAGAAAGATATATGAGCTCAGATAGAGATAGAGAGAGAGAGAGGGGGGAGAGAAAGAGAGAGAGAGGGGCAAGGGAAGAGGAAGATCGAGAGAGACAAAGAAAGATATATGAGCTCAGATAGAGAGAGAAGCAGTGAAAGAAAGAAAGATAGATAGAGAGAGAGGGAGGGAGAAACACAGAGACAAAGAGAGAGAGAGAGAGAGAGAGAGAGAGAGAGAGAGAGAGAGAGAGAGAGAGAGAGAGAGAGAGAGAGAGGAGAGAGGCGAACTGGCGCAAGTGGTAGAGCGTTGGTCTCCCAACCGGGATGTCTCTGTTTCGATTCCCAAGAACGGTCACAAATCTGTTTCATTCCGTCACCTACTGGTTGGGTCGGTGTCAGGATAATGTGACTGCCTGAGACAGAAGTCATGGTATCCCCGCCCTGTCTCTGTGTGGCAGCACATACAATTGTCCCCCGTTAGGCCAGAGCCAGACTGACGCTGGTGGCTGGGGTTGGGCTGAGGCTTCTGTATGAAAGCCTCTTGTATTATTTCAGCCTCTTTCTCTCTCTCTCTCTCTCTCTCTCTCTCTCTCTCTGTCTCTCTCAGTCTCATCCCGCTGTTCCCCTGTCTCTCTCTTTCTCTCTCTACTTTCTCTGAGTTTGTCTTTCTGTCTCTCTTCCTTCTGCCGCTCCCTACAGAGTCTCTTTCTCAATCAATCTGTATGTCTCTCTCCCCCCCTCTCTCTCTCTCTCTCTCTCTCTCTCTCTCTCTCTCTCTCTCTCTCTCTCTCTCTCTCTCTCCTAAACCCTCTACCTCCACCCTCCACAAAAAACAACAACAACACGCAACCATCAGCAGTTCTTCCTCTAACCCCTTCAACCAGATTTTTTTTTCGTTTCTTTTTGTGACATTGTGACATAAAGTTAGAGCTTTGCTTGCCCTGTCAAAGCTAATACCCTTCGAGTGTGGTAGCCTTACAACCTATTGAACACCAAGTAGATCTAGCACACGCACCGTCAAGCACTCTACATTTTTGGCGTCGTTATCATTGTTTTGTCTTAACATGTTGTTTGTTGATACAATCCTGCACACAAACACTCTACATTTTTGGCGTCGCTATCAATGTTTTGTCTTAACATGTTGTTTGTTGATACAATCATGCACACAAACACTCTACATTTTTGGCGTCGTTATCATTGTTTTGTCTTAACATGTTGTTTGTTGATACAATCCTGCACACAAACACTCTACATTTTTGGCGTCGCTATCAATGTTTTGTCTTAACATGTTGTTTGTTGATACAATCATGCACACAAACACTACACATTTTTCGCTTCGATCTCTTGTTTTTGTAAATGCCCGAGATTCTTTTCATAACCCGAACATAAACCGATAATGTTACCGATAATTAAATTAACAAAAAATTATGTTACGATTGTTAATTCCTTGTAGCTACCGTATAAATATAGTATGACACACACAAAAAAAGAAAAAAAGTTGGCATTCAAACAATTAGGAACATGCATACCAACCTGCCTTCCAAAAAGCTCTGTGTAATAAACCCAATTATTCTGTTTTGTTCTGTTATATTTTTTTCCTCGCAGTCTTTAGAAGAACAAAACAAAGCACTGACAGAAAAACAACACAAGCCTCAAGTACAGTCATGCGATGAACTCGTAAAAACAAACAGAGCATGGGCAAATATTGTAATGTCTCTCTCTCTCTTTTTTTTACCTCTGTCTGTCTCTCGCTCACTCTTCATCTACCTATCCATCTAAATATCTATCTATCTATCTATCTATCTATTTATCTATCTATCTATCTATCTATCTATCTATCTATCTATCCATCCCATCCATTCATCCATCCATCCATCCATCCATCCATCCATCCATCCATCCATCCATCCATCCATCCATCCATCCATCCATCCATCCATCCATCCATCCATCCATCCATCCATCTATCTATCCCTCTATCTATCTATCTATCTATCTATCTATCTATCTATCTATCTATCTATCTATCTATCTATCTATCTATCTATCTATCTATCTATCTATCTATCTATCTATCTATCTATCTTATCTATCCATCTATCTATCTATCTATCTATCTATCTATCTATCTATCTATCTATCTATCTATCTATCTATCTATATATCTATCTATCTATCTATCTATCTATCTGTCTATCTAGTCCAGACTAGTTATTCTAGACAGAGACTCCTTATTCTAGCCCCAGACTAGCTTTTTAGACACAGACTAGCTATTCTACACACTGACTTGTTATTCTCTACTCAGACTAGTTATTCTAGACCCAGACTAGTTAAATATACCCAAAACGTATATTTTGAACCCATACTATTTAAGTCTGGGTCGTAGATTCTTTTTTCACAGCGCTAAACGTGTAATTTAAAAACAACATGGCTTGTTATTGAAACAGATAGAGACCCGTGTCAAATGTTGCTTTGCGATAGAGAATCGAGTTGCGGTTCTCTTAAGTAATCGGTTTGGTTTATGTGAGTTGACTTCGTTCAAAACAATTATAAGTTTATCGGTATCCATGGCATGTTTTTGAATCAGATGTTTTGAATTACTGGGAGAGAGAGAAAGAAAAGAGAGAGAGAGAGAGAGAGAGAACAATGGTTTAACACTAAGGAACGTCAGTACCATGTCGCGGTGATTTTACAAATTGGCTTAAGATTTTTACGCAGTCTTTAGACAAGTTGGAAACATACTGCGACAGTGTACTTACGACCCTAGTGTGCTATATACAAAGACAAAGTAGATATTGGCGCTCATCTAAACTATATCAATAGATCCTTAATCACGCGTCAAAACTTGCGTCCTGTTTGTACTTAATACTAGATCTGGACCCAAATTCTAGACGCAGGGGCAGACAACTCCACTTTCCTCCAGCACCCTCGTGACCCAATTACACCCGCCCAGGACCACAAGACTTAACCCCGTCTGCTCCCAATCCCTGAGAATTCTCCCAGAATTCCTGCAGAGTTCCGTACTCTAAGATATCAGACGCAAAAGAAGAGAGGAAGATCGATTGGGAGCTGGAAGTATCGTTAGGATACAAAAATCAACTCGACGTTATTTCGTTATAACAGGAAGAAATGGGTGTGAGGGCGATCAAGAGGAAGGTTAAGAGTAAAATTCTGAATGGCTGACAGAATGGATGAACACTAGAAAAATGCACAAGAAATGTGCAAAAACCAACGGGAAAGCTGCATGAAACTCAGCTTTAAAGGTTCATGATTGCACCTGCATGTCAAGAGAGAGAGAGAGAGAGAGAGAGAGAGAGAGAGAGAGAGAGAGAGAGAGAGAGAGAGAGAGAGAGAGAGAGAGAGAGAGAGAGAGAGAGAGAGCGAGAGAGAGAGACGTACAGGAAGTGAGAGAGAGAAAGAGAGAGAGAAAGAGAGAGAGAAATCAATAGGAATAGAGAAAGATGGATCGAGAAAAAGAGAGAGACGTATAGGGAGTGAGAGAGAGAGAGAGCTAGAGAGACGGAGACATAAAGAGAGAAAGACAAAGATTGGAGGAGGCAAAAGAGAAGCAGTGAAAAACAGAAAGAGAGAGGGAGAGAGAGAGAGAGGGTGGGGGGGGGGGGAGAGATAAGATATCATGACAGTATGCTCTGGAACCCACCCACAAGACACCCCAGTTTCTAACTGCGGATCTCTTGAAACCACGATCAACAGTGTGGGTCAGGCCGGTTCAATAGATCGATAGTGTGGTAATCGGATATGCCAGACATTAATATTTTTATCCGATTTTCGGATATTTTTTTGTTTACTTTCACTTTGTGGTGCATTAGGAACAAAGCATTGTGTTGTTGACTCACGAAAAAAACAAAACAAAACAAAAGAAAAACACTGATTGTTTTTTGGGCTAATCGCCAGTTAGTTTAAAACAGTTATTTTGATAGGCCAAGATATACCAAGGTATTTATACTAAACATTGTTACTGTATGCGCTATAGTTTTTTATTTTTACCAAAAAAAAAAAAAAAATAACAAAAAGAAAACAACAACAATAAACAACGAGTTACTGATCTTGACATCTTGTAGTAGTAATATTAATGTTAAAATCTTACAGCTTAATCCATTTTCTAATTATTTTATCCTCATTGAGTTATTTAGAAACTATACTAAAAATCTTTAAAATAAATTACCAGAAACTCTTGTAAATCAGGATTGAATATTAAACAAACTGCAACAAAGGCAACAA
The DNA here is from genome assembly GCA_003991915.1 of Elysia chlorotica. Classification (NCBI taxonomy): domain Eukaryota; kingdom Metazoa; phylum Mollusca; class Gastropoda; family Plakobranchidae; genus Elysia; species Elysia chlorotica. The sequence goes on along the minus strand of RQTK01001402.1, from coordinate 56,181 downwards.
TAACAGCTGCAATAATTACTCTAAAACAAAATAATAACCAAATAAAAAATAGAACGTAGTTGTAATAAACCTACCGTCTTTTCTTGGGAAATCCGTTTTCCATAATTTGCTTGCGAAGTAATCTAAATAGTTATACTGTATCGCTAATACAAAATTAAAAACATGCCATCTACTGAATCTTATTCACAAAGGCTGAAATTTGTAAACATATAGTAAGCTCCCGACGGCTGTAGACCAAAGATTGTTGCAAGGGATGCAATAGTTCATAACAAAAATCATTCTAGTTTAAGTCGACCTTTTCACAATTTCCCTTAATAATAATTATGTCAAAACCACTGTCATTGTAATCCAGCAAAAAGGGGAGGTTTTGAATACTTCTACATTGAAAAGTTCATACCTTATATTGGGTTTATTTAGTATTGAGGACAAAGAGAATGGCGGAGAGAGAAAGAGTAAGAGAGAGAGAGAGAGAGAGAGAGAGAGAGAGAGAGAGAGAGAGAGAGAGAGAGAGAGAGAGAGAGAAAGAGAGACAAAGAGATAACTAAGTAGTCAGAAAGAGAAAAATGAATAAAGAAAAGTACGTTACTGTCCAAAACAAAGACTTAGGGTGTTTAAGCCAAAGATTTACAACTGAACAAAAATAGTCTCTCCTAAGTATCTACATGTACAAGCAACAGTAAACAGTAAGCAATGGATCTTTGACTGTTTGTTCTAGATCCACGTATCTATAAATCTATTATATCCGAACGACTCACTCCAACAAAGAAAGCGTATACGAGAAACGATTATTTTGTTTTTCAAAATCTCTATTGACATCTAGTTCCGAACAATCAACGACAGCAAAGGAAGAGTTTGTCTTGAGTGCCCATAAATAACGAGAACCAATGAACCCATGATGATTTGTGCTAGATACATATAGATCTAGCTCTAATCTGGAACAATGCACTTCACCCAATAGCTTCAGAATATCTAACAACCACACGTCAAGAAATCATTCTTTCAGATTCTCATATATGAAGACAAGTCGCAATCAAACAACAACGCTGGACTTAGGGCCCCAGGAGTTCTAGAAATAAACATTATCTCGGAAGATGAAAACAATTTTCTGAGACTCTACAATCATTATATGAATTGGGCATGTATGTATCAAATTACTTGACAGGAGTTCTAGAAATAAACATTATCTCGGAAGATGAAAACAATTTTCTGAGACTCTACAATCATTATATGAATTGGGCATGCATGTATCAAATTACTTGACATGTGTTTTGCTTTAAAATGCAATGTATAAAACAGTGTTATCGAAAAGCCCCAAGGATTCAAGTTGAATGTTGTATAGGGTAATCCAAGGGCCCCACACACTTAATAACTATTCTCGACCAGTCTCATCAAATAAAACCGACAATTTCAGCTACTCCGGCCTACGATTTACGACTCATTTCAGGACTGAATTATACCGGAGAAAGAACAAGTCCCGAATTCAGAACAACGATGATCTATTGCAATATAGATAAATAAGGTACTTAAAGCATTGTAACTCTCAACAGCTGGCGATTTCTTTGAGGTATCTAATCTTCTACAAGTTCAAGGGTCTCCTCTTCAATTCGTAGATCATTAAAGTTTGATTCAGGAGCAGAGTAAGGCCGCGTTTACACAAAGAATCCAGTCGGACGTCCGACATCGGCCGGTCGACAGGTTCCATACAAATATGTTCTCAGCGTGCAACAAAATATTCGGTAAAGGGCGGATAATTTAGTGTGAGTGGTAAGGCAAAAAATGAAAGGATTTAAAGATATTTTATTTTATTTTTGTGCAACCTGTCGATCCTACAACATATGCCGTTTTCGTGCGACTGATTTTTAGCTGTAAACGCGGTCTTAGTAAGTTTGGGGTTTGTAAAGAGTCACATTGCATAAGGACCCTTCTTTGAAAATCCACTAGAGTACCAGAATCAATAAACAACATGTATTAAGTTATAAAGCAGTGGATTTAAACACTTCGGCCGCATATCGAAATGCAGCTGTGGTAGACTATATAACGATAAACCAAGAACTTTTACCACTGTTCTCTAATAAAAAAATTAATACCGATTTATTCAGATCCATAATTATTGTTTTATAGCCATGATAAGACCTGCCTTGATCGCTTAGCATTATGGGTTTGAATTGCCCATTAAACGGCACACTCCATTTTAGCATTATTATATGCGCATGTTAACAAAAAAACATTCTCTTTGAAAGTGCCCGACGTGCAAAGTCGTCAAATTCTGCCGATTTTATGTTCATGCCACTGTTTAACGATTCGGATTTTCGCTATTAGTAACTCATATTTTATTATTACAAGAGAAGTTTAAACATAGCTCTTATGTCTGGTTTATACTCTCTGTAATACTGTGTATTCCACTAAAACACATTAATCATTGAAAGCAAAGACCGATATTTCCTTTGAACTCACTGAAAAATGGAAAAATAAAGTATTTATAAAAAAATAGATTTAAGGATATTTCCTAAAGTCTTTTAATGCAAACTAAGAAAAGAAAGGTTTAATTATTTACTACTTTTTTAAAGAGTTTTTTGGTGATAATCAACACAAAGGTCAACATCATGCCAACCTTATTGCTCTCAACACAATTTATTATTTTCTTTCACTTTTTTTGCATCTACCTGTGAACAAAAGACGAATTTAAACCTAAGTCAGTTTTAGTTCTAGATGATTTGCATAAAACTTTTGTATCACAACAGATTTTAGTTTGTCAAACAGTCGAAATACGTCGATTGTCCCAAATAGTTTTCTAATAAAAAAAAAAAAAATAAAAAAAAAAAAAACATACTGTGAAATGAATAGCATCTTTAGTTTGAACTTCAATAGAAAGTTAATACTACAATATTAAAATTACAATTTTAACTGCTTTGCGCCTTAGATCTATAGGTTTTCCCTAAGAAAAAAATATACTGCACGTTAATTTGATGCGATTTTGCCTAAAAACCACTTGAACATTGTTTCGTAAAGAAAGTAAAATCCATAATAATTGCACTGTTCATCTACACATTATTCATTTCAATAAAACACACCATTAACATACTGAGTATAGCACACAGAGCGAAGCTAGATGGATATAGTTTTAAGTCTGCTTTGCAGTCCAATAACATATTACGCTTATCCGTAGAATCATTGCACAGCTAAATGATGATATATGTAGAACCGTCGTTGTTAAAATGAACTGGGTGGAATGACACCACTGTGCGTTCTATGCTACAGAACTTCCATTCTATGGTTGCTGGTGCATGTATAATCTTTAAACTGCCCTTTCTCTCTCTCTCTCTCTCTCTCTCTCTCTCTCATTTCTATCTCTATTTATATGTCTATCTGTTTATATACACTGCTCTCTGTTTTTATCTTTGAATAATCACTGTTTGTATTCCTTATCAGGTGGACCTTACTCGTTTCTCTCTCTCTCTCTCTCTCTCTCTCTCTCTCTCTCTCTCTCTCTTTCTTGGTCTCTCTCTGTCTCTCTCCCTCTCTCTCTGTCTTTCTTTCTTTCTCACTCTCTTTCTCTCTGTCTGTCTGTCTCTTTCTTTATCTCTCTCTCTCTCCCTCTCTCTCTCTCTTTCTCTCTTTCTTTATCTCTCTGTATCTCTGAATTTGTGAATGAAATCACATGATAACCCAATTGTTATAACTACCTGTAATCCATGCTCAAACTCCATATCAAGGTGGAGCTGAACTATACAAATATTATAACATGTCAAATCCTTTTAACTCTATACTGAGTGTTATCAAAGACGTACAAAGATCTATCTGTACATAGAGTAATAAGGCACATGGAGCATTCTTATTCTAAAAACGGTCAAAACGAGATATTACACATTTATTATCCTGAAAAGTTTTAGTTTTCTATCGCTTAAAAAAAAACGACAAAATTTGCTAATGGTCGAGCTACTTTAGTTCACTCTTTATTTTTCTAGACCATTTATGGTGATTTTTAGTGTATAGAGAAGGAAAAAAATCACATTCTTAAGTAGAATAAGTTGAGGTGGCAGAAAATAGAGTATTATAAAAATAGTAATTCTTGATTTTTCACTTTCTAACCGGCTAGAGAGAGAGAGAGAGAGAGAGAGAGAGAGAGAGAGAGAGAGAATTTTTTTCACCAATAATGCTAAACTAAACTGACACTGAATAACTCTATGAAATGATCCAACAAGAAATCATGACACTGGCAACATAATAACTGACAACATTAGTTCTGCGGCGAGCCTTTTTATACTTCTAGGCACATCCTGGTATCGATGGCCTATTAGTTTGTTTTCTATTTTTATTTTTCCCCCTTCTTACACGGATACTTTTTTAGGCTTTGTGATTACTTTATCCGATTACTCAAACCAGACCAAGTAATCGGGTTATCGGTTGGCTGAATCGACCGTTTTACGTTATACCGCTAAAAATAGTAATTATTATTTCTTGCCCTCCTTGTATATTTCCCTTGGTTATTTCTTTTTTAGTTTTTGCCTTTCTTTTCTCTTTGAATTGTTATATTTTGTTTTAGATCAAGTTATAGTCACGAAAACTTCTTATTTTATTTAGGTGACATCGTGATAAAAACGTTGAGTACCAATAATGGGTTTATAGCGGCGTGTCAATTCAATAATATTTAACACGTACCATAGCTAGATATGGAATTGTTACAGTAGTCATTCTACTATCATATTTTTATTGTATATCTTAGATCTGAAAAAGCTCATTGAGTTGAGTTGGTTGCTTCACATCAACCTATATTGTGGAAGGGCCTCAAAACCAATGTGTAATAGAGAGGCGCGGTAGCCCTAGGGTAGAACACCAGCTTCCGAAGCGGGGGGTTCGTCGTTCGAGCCCTGGCGATGTCACTTCCTACTTGTTTTTGGTCGGTGTCAGTTTAATGTGAGGGGCCGAGACAGAAGTCATGGTATCCCCCGTCCTGTCTCGCGTGTGACAGCACATCAAATTGTCAGACGTCCGTATAGCCTGTATAGAGCTGACGTTGGACGTTAAACCGACTCAACTGACTCAACGTCTAATAATTGTTTGACACACAGAGATAGGGCGAGGGCGGGGACACCTGAACCTGGTCATATTATACTGAAACCGACGCAACCAGTAGGAGACGAAGTAGGACAAATGCTTTTTTTTACCGACCGAGGCGTTTCGAATCAGGGACTTACCGCTTGAGAGACAAATGCTCTACCAATTGAGTCAGTTCCCGTCTCCGAAAAAGGCAAAGCTACCTTTTTATAACGCCTCCTGGGTCTTTTGAAAGTTCCAATAAGGCGACGGGACCCCAGGACTTTGTCAATTACTTTATACTGACACCGATACAACCAGTAGGGGCAAAAAATATTGCAAAAGCGGGGGGCTCGAACCCGGACCTCCTGCATAGGATCTAGGAAGCCGCTACCGGTCCACATTATATTATGTACTGTGCCCAAAAAAAAAAACAACGATAAAACTAAGTCTTTATAATGCCCTTATTGTGTTGCATGCAATCGTGCACAGTTATATTTCCATTTTAAACTAGAAGATTTTTTCTATCTCAATTTTAGATTATTCAGCTCTACAATCCAATCTCCGCTCCCTGTTACTTTTGTTAGGACCTAACACCGGCCTCTGTTAACAAAACAACAACTTCGCTCTTTATAATATGGACGTGGTTATTGAGAAAGCACACTGGATTTTAAGCCAATAATATTTTCTTAATTAACTTTACCCGTATAATGAATAATGTGACACGATGAGTCAAATATCCTGATATCTGCCACCCCCTCCCCCCTCTCTTTCTCTCTCTCTCTCTCTCTCTCTCTCTCTCTCTCTCTGTATATATATTTCTGTTTCTCTCTGCCTGTCTCCCCCCTTCCTTCCTCTTTCACTGTGGCAGCACATAAAAATGTCAAACGTTAATCTTAGCAGTCGTCCACGGAATAACATACTTTCTGGCGGTGATGTTGAGAAACCAATCAATCAAGAATAACATTGATATTACAACAACAACAACAACAACAACAACAACAACAACAACAACAACAACAACAACAACAACAACAACAACAAAGAAAAGAAATAAGACAAAGAAAACAACGAAAGAGAACGAACATAAATTCAACATTGAAACCAACAAAAACCAAAGAAAACCAACACAAAAAAGCAGCAATAAGGAAAGTAAAAAACAAATAAAAAATAATGTTAAACATATTCAAGGTTCTAGGTGTTAAGGCTTAATGGAAAGTGTGTGATTCCTTTGGTGTGTCAAACAGTGTTGTAGTGTGTCGATTTCGATGTGTAGTTTATAACAGTGTTGGTGTGTGTAGATTTAGGTGTGTAGTTTATAACAGATTAGCCAGAATGATAACAGACACTCAACAAACACAGCACTGGCCGTTATTTGTGCTTCAACAATGTTTGCCTAGCTGAGGATAATTGTCTCTCTGAGGTGTCAAAGTGACCATGAGGAGAGAGAGAGAGAGAGAGAGAGAGAGAGAGAGAGAGAGAGAGAGAGAGAGGAACAGGGAAACAAATAGAGAGAGTCAGAATAAGAGAGACAGAGAGACAGACAGACAGACAGACAGACAGACAGACAGACAGACAGACAGACAGACAGACAGACAGACACAGACAGACAGACTACAGACAGACAGACAGACAGACAGACAGACAGACAGACAGACAGACAGACAGAAAGGAGAGGAGAGGGGAGAGAAAGAGGGATTTTTTACAAGGAAAAATAAATATAAATAGAGAGAGAGAGGGAAGGAGAGAGATTACAGCCGAAAATAACATCAAACATACAGCAAGTGCAATTCAATTAATCATAGACTATAAAATTAATGCCGCTACAAAAATAATTATTACCCACTCCAAAGAAACTATTTAATCATAATTTTAATGAGGTGAAATTTGGCTTATAAATGAAATTTCATTGCACTGGATTATACAGTACAGCAGATTGTAAAACCTTTGAAGAAGATATAAAGAAAATTCAATGCGAGAAATTCACGGTAATCAACCTCAATGGTGGAACACCTGTATTTTATAGTCACTCTTTGGTAATAAGTTTTACAGAGCATAAAACAGTGTTATATTGCTCGATTTTCGATTTGCATGTGCGCTTTATGTATGGCTGATAAGTGATAAGAGGCGATAGTGAGGGGTTATAAACTGAATGATCGAAATATGGGTTTGAGTGTGTTATTAAGCGTCCTAATTCAGTGCTAAATAGGCTATACCGTGGACGCGCCCCAAGATTAATGTCTGACAATTTTACGTGCTGCCGTATACAGACAGTGCGGGGAAACCATGACCCCTTTTATCAGAGAACTGTCAAATAAAATTCATACCGAACCAACCAGTAGGGAACAAATCGGAAAAATAAGACATTAACCGATTTTTTGTTTCCGAACGAGGGAATTTCCGATTGGGAAACTAACGCTCTACCACCTGTGCATGTGCCTCTTCGCTCCTCGAATAGCATGTGTGCACTTTATGCCTGGCTGATAAGAGGCAATAAAAAGGGGTTATACAACTAAATTATCGAAATATGGGCTTGGGTGTGCGTTCAGCGTCCATTGTCAGTGCTATATAGACTATAGACTATACTGTGGACGGGTCCCAAGACTAGCGTCTGACATTTGTACGTGCTGCCACACAGAGACAGTACTGGGATACCATGACTCCTGTCTGAACTGGTCATATTTCACTGATATCGAGCAGTCCAGTAGGGGGTAGAAATCTTACAAATAATCTTTGGATAGATTGTGGGTTTTGAACCATACAGCTCCCGATTTTTAGACCAACGCTCTAACAACTGCGCAAATTTGTCCCCGCTTTGCAGGTGCGCTTTCTGTATGCTGATAAGGTTGTTATTGAGAGTAGTTTTAAAACTGGATTATATCATAACATAGGTTTGAGTTTGATGCTCGGCGTCTAAAGGCTCCATTATATGGATGTATGTTGGACGGATCCCAAGACTGACGTCTGACATTTTTTATAAGCGGCGACATGCACAAAGAGACAATGCCGGAAAACCAGGAATCCTGTCTCCTTTACTGTGCACTACTGGATTCACAAAACTGTCTGTTCTAATCCATATTTGAGTGCCTTTTAAAGTAGAGGAGATAACTTAGATAAATTAACAGTTTACTTTGATAAGCTTACGCCCTCTTTCCCTACGCCTTATCAATAATGAAATATGGATACCACGGGGGGCAAAAAGGGGGGACGCCTTTAGAGTTAACTGGGTTTCGAACGTTGTACCTTCTGCTCATCTGTTGAGAGCACTAAAAGATCGAACAAATGGCTTTTTTAGAAATGCAGAAAAAATTATAAAAGACCAACCAAACCCTTTTGTTATTACCCCTCCTCCCCCTTATCTCTCTCTCTCTCTTCTCTCTTTCTCTCTGTCACTCTCTCTCTCTCTCTAGTACAAAGCATTAATTGTATCTATCTATCTATCTTTCTATCTATCTATCTATCTATCTATCTATCTATCTATCTATCTATCTATCTATCTATCTATCTATCTATCTATCTATCTATCTATCTATCTATCTATCTATCCATCCATCCATCTATCTATCTATCTATCTATCTATCTATCTATTTATCTAAAATTTATATTATAAAACTATCTCTCCATACTTTATCCCCCCCTCCCCAGTACAAGAAAATAAAACACAGAACTAGTGGAATGTCCCGACAATTCCTATCAATTTTCTCTGTCGGGTGAAAGTTACGAGAGACAGCAGGGGGTAGCAGACAAAGCAACGACAATGATAATGGTAGATTATTCAATGTAAAAATCAATGAGGAAAAGAACAAAAAAGTATGGGGGGAAAAGGGTAAACGTCGCATTTTCCTGTCTTGGGGGTTAGTGAAAAAAGCGTCTATAATTATGTCACTCGATAAATATTATTTTCTTTCAATAAGAGGAGTGGTCTATGTAAATGTATGTAAGAAAAACTGAATATGAAGTGAGATAAAACTTTGTCTTTGTAGTAGTAGGGGTTAGACGTAGAGGTAGTCCCCCCCCCCCCCTTTTTTTTCCACTCCCAAATAAAATAAATTAAAATAAACAAATAAAATAAAAAGGTTTGAAATCTTTTTGAACAATAGTTTTAAGTTTTTTTACATTTTAATAATCTCTCTCTCTCTCTCTCTCTCTCTCTCTCTCTCTCTCTCTCTCTCTGTCTTTACTCTCCATTCTGCACTCTACCTACCAATGATTCCTTATCGGCCCGCTCTAATATTCGATAACCTTTAAAAAAACTTCTTTTTAATATTAACTTCCAGAGATTAAAACCACGGGCATTGATTTTATTTCTAGTTTTGGTTACCTGTCAAGTTGATGCTTGTTTGTGTTTTGTCTCAGATAAAGGGTTGGCACGTAGGGTTGTTTACCTTCTGTTCTGGTAATTAGTTAATGTGATAAACCGGTGCTACTGTTTTTAATCTCTAAGTGTTATGTTTTGCAAATGCACGATTTGGATTTTTCTTTTTCTCTCCCCCCCTTTCTCTCTCCCACTTTCTCCCTCTTTCTCCCCTTCTCTCTTTCCTACTTTCTCTCGCCGTCCCCTTTCTCTCTCACTCTCCGTTTCTGCCTGTCTGTCTATCTGTCTGTCTGTCTGTCTGTCTGTCTGTCTGTCTGTCTGTCTGTCTGTCTGTCTGTCTGTCTGTCTGTCTCCCTCTCTCAAGATTTTTACAACCTCCCAAAATGTTTTTACGACTATGCGAAGTCGCTTTAAGTGCCAAGAAAGAGACACATAGAGAGACACACATGTAGACAGGCAGACAGACAGATCAATGGACAGACAGGGACACAGAAGACAGAGAGAGGAAAACAGAGAGTGCGAGAGAAAGAGAGTGCATACATAGAGAAGTGCGCAGAGAAAAAACAAAAATATAGTCAGACATAGACGAATATAATAATTCATGTTATAGAAAGACTTGAGTTGAGTTGGTTTAACGTCCAACGTCAGCACTATATAGGCTGGGCCTCATGACTTACGTCTTACATTTTATATGCTGCCACACACGAGAAAGAGAGAGAAATAAAAGAAGTAGAGAAAGAGGAGAAAGAGGGAAAACAAAGAGGTCAAGATTTAGATATATAGACTTTCTTTATTGAAAATAGATAGATAGATAGATAGATAGATAGATAGATAGATAGATAGATAGATAGATAGATAGATAGATAGATAGATAGATACAGAGATTGCTAGACACAGAAAGGCATGGTTTGAAAGAGAATGAAAGAAAAAGAGAGAGAAAGACAAAATGAGATAGAAAGAGAGTGAGTAAGATGAAGAGTGTTCTACCCAATAATCTAAATACAAATCGAGCAATATAATAATTATTTTATTAATAATTATTCTCTTTAACAATTTCCAACGAGCGAATATGAAATGAGGGTCTTTCTCCCTTGAGGTTAATACACATGTAGTAAATTCCTAGCCTTAATCTTTTTTACAAGATCTTTAAATGTTGTATCTCTCATGTAATTCTGTGCAATTAACAATCATTTATAAGCCTTGGTATTGTGGTATCCACGCACTTTCTCTGTGTGACAGCACTTGAAATATTATTGTCAGACGTTGGTGTTGGGGTCCGTCCACAATATAGCCTATAATTATAATGCTAATACTGGACGTTATTAAGCAAACATGCAACCAATCAAAGAACTAAACAAACCATTTCTTGTCGGACCGATCCTTTACCTCAGTGGTCATCTACACTAGCCAGTGGTCAGAGCGCGAGAGGATTATCTCCAGGTAGATTAGCGCTAATCCGGTAATCCGGTGGGGGGTCTACACACTAAGTTCTACAGGCCAGACATACTTAATAATATAGACCGACCTGGGAACATTGGCACAACCACATTACAGGCTTAGCGATTGACACACCGACAGCGGTTGACATAGTTAGGCCCCTTTGCATGGTATTTTCTACTCGTCTATCGGCTCCGTAATTTCTACTTTTAGTGCTACTACTACTACTACTACTACTACCACTGTTGCTGCTGCTGCTACTGCTACTGCTGCTGCTACTACT
>RQTK01001402.1:7303-35062 GCA_003991915.1 Elysia chlorotica | reverse complement strand
CTTTTTCTCTCTCTCTCTCCCTCCCTCTCTCTCTCTCTCTCTCTCTCTCTCTCTCTCTCTCATTCCCTTTGACATTCTGCATTCCTTATGATTGTCCGTCTCTTTAGCATTACTAATTATACTTTTTCTGTATTTTTTCCATACATGATTTCAGTACATTTCCGTATTAATATGTATTACAATATTTATTTTCTCGGAGCACTTTTTTTGTATATTCATTTTTTCCAATGGATGTTTACGATCGAAAGCTTACGTGTTTTGTTTTGTCTTTATAATTATCAAAACTGCAACACTTACTTGAACACAAAGCTATAAAACGCTGATCATCATATTAATTTTTGGATCCCCTTGGGAATACCATACAGTTTTAAAATGCTGTTACATGTAGCCTATCAATTTTAAGGCCAAAATAATTAGATGTAGCATATCCGATTTTTAGAGATGGCTTCGGGTTATATCATTAAATTTGTTTCACATTTTGTGTGACATGTACCTAAACTTGACCCTACCTTTAAGAAAGGTTAAAAAAATAGAGCATTGAAGTATTAAAAACTAATGAATGTATATTTAAAACAAATCAAAATTGTTGTGACTGTTACGCCTAAGTAGATCACTCATTCAATGGATTTTAGTATGTATGTTGTCATAATTATTTTAGGATTAAAGAAAAAATACAGTATAGTATGTTATCAAAGAATTGCCCTTAGGTATGGATAAAGGGGAGCATGCAAGAAAGAGAGAAGTATGCAAACTTGGTAGAAGACTAGTGTCATAATACACTGTCGACACTATGTGTTTTTGGCCTGTTTGTTTGTTGTTATCTTTTTCCATGCACAGTGAATTATTTTTCATCATTTCATTATCTTTTATAGCTATGAAATTGACTCTTTAATTGCTTTATAAATGCATGCACATTGATTTGTCATTTTTTTTTTTATGTGAGGTCTCGCAGAGCAGTGCGTTTCGGGGAAGACCGCCTTTCTCAAAGCAAAATAAAACCTATAACGCCAGAATAGACCTGTTTGTGTCACTATTTTGGGACGAGTTTTTCACGATCATATCCAAATTTTGCACGCAAACTTTTCAGTCAGCACTCTCATAGATAATACATACATCGTACATAACATTGAGTCGGACCAATAAATGGGAAATCTGATCGGTCAAAACATGTGCCTCCTTCAAAATCCTTGACGGCACTGCCAATGCAAGGTGCAATCAACTACAGCGAGCTGTGACGCGAACCAGACGCAGTGAAGTCTCAAATAGAGAATCAAGCAAGAAAGAACTTCTACCATTATCTCAAAAAAACAACAACAACAAACAAACAAAAACAACAACAAAACAACAACAAATAAACAAACAACAAAACAAAAAACGACATCATCAACAACAACAACATCAACAACCAACAAAACACTACGAAGCTTAAATGAAAGAAATTGTTCACGGGCAAAAAAATACTAAAAACATTGGCAAGACTGTCAGTCGGTGATATTCAATGCGTTGAATTTGAGTATAAATACCGACCGAAGAAGAGTAGAAAAATACCTGAAATAATTACACGTAGGCATATACTAGATAAACATAAAATAAAACATAAAAACATAAAATAAAAGAAAAACAATCAAGAAACCCACATATCAATCATCCACCAATTAGTAGTAATTTGGAGATGACTTGACGGCAACGCGGGAAATGACAGTATCTTTCTTTATCATGCACTGTCCTTTTCAAAGACTCAAACATTGTTTCCAAGCACCTTTGTTGTGTCTATCATTACGTTTTGCCGGCAATAGCGCTCCAACGAGTCTTTTACCCCGGACCGCTGTGTTTGTCAACCGAGGATACCAGTGGATAGCCTCGATGTCTCAACCCATTATTCCCAGCAGCGCACTGTGACGTGTCTAACAATCTGTGTTGTCAGCGCTGCGTATCGCACTTCACATAAAAAGAGAGGCAATGTTTTCTTCACAGTGCCGCATTTTGTCCACTCCACCCTACCCCGAGTTCCCGTCGATTTGAGTGGTAACGGCAGTCTACCTTCGCTCTTTTTTAAAGCCAAAATAAATATGATATAACGTACGGTAAATGTTTTCCTCTCTCTCGTCCTGCTAATATTGTGATCTTGGTCTCGTACAATATGTCTGCTGCGTGTGGAGTGTATCAGTGATCCACAGTTGGTGTGACAAAACCTGCATTAATTTTTTATAACAGCAATATACGTTTCCAAGCAAACCCCTGCGCAAAAATTATTATTATCTTTTCTCTTCAGACAGTTCTTGTTAAAAACGTATTTTCATAATTAACAAAGCAAAGCGAATACTTGGCTATGTGGATTACCTAAATAACTGCAATTATGAATTTTATGTATTCAGATCCTTTTTATTTTATGTACAGAATATAGTATTCGTGTAATTTGTAATGATGGATAAAAATCATCATGATATTAACTCGGATTTTGTTGTGATAATTATGAAGTTTCCACATTTTTAATTTTTTATTTCGCGACTGGGTGTCGAAAATGTCGCTGCCGAGGTAATTAGTAAAACGAGAGTTCACAGCGAAAACTAACGAGACTTGAGGTGAAGTGTATTTTGAATCGGCGTCGTAAGCGACGGTGGTCTGTGCAATTTGCATCATTGTCTTAATCCAAAACAAATAATGTGAATGGTATTATTTCATCTTTGTTTGAATGTAGAATAGGCATGCAGATCTAGCATTCAAACTTTTATGCAATAATATCTTAATATAAGGGGACAAAATACCGTAGATCTATATCTATTTACGCTCATAAAGGTAAACGGATTCACAAGTGCCACATAGCAACGTGTTATAACTTGTTTGAAATGTCTCAAATCTAGAATCTAGATTTCCATTCTAGATAGATCTTCTCATCTAGAGATATAAAATATTGATAATTGATTAAATAAAGAAAAACTGTAATACGGAGATCCAGTTTTAAAACTGTATGCCTGTTCTAAAGCTTGCAGATTGTTGACTGGTAGGCCTATTTTGTTTACAAGTGACAAGGCCAGAAGGTTGGAGTCACCATCCGACATGATTCTTAGTTTCAATAAATTAGCCATAGATCAAGCTAGATAACTATTAAAAACTGTAAATATGTAAGAGCTTATGAACTTGTATGAAAAAAAGGATTTTATGACTAACAATTAGTCACATTGTGTCTAGGCAGTAGGTGTGTTTAACGCAAGGCATTACACGCTCCATAAATAGGTTAGCCAGGTACTCCTTAGTCGCTGTGGTCCTGTCTCTTACATGGCTGCTGTATTGGGTATAGAGGGAAAGGTGGTTTGAAATTATTTTTTTGGTAACTATAATTTATTGCACAGCAGTGGTAGGCCAAAAGCACAAGTAAAACTGTAAATTGAAACAAATTCTTCATTTTCTTAAAAATTAACTATTTTTTTCTATTAAAGTTTTGATATCGACCCAACCACTTTGCCATACCTAAAGTAATAGGACTGCCATGTAAACAGTGAAGGGATGGCGGTGGGGAAGGAATATCGATTAGCCATTTGACGTGTGAATTATAAAGTGGTCATTTCCCAAAAGCACCTAGATCTATATGATCTGTTAACTTTTGTCTTTTTGATAACATTTTAGCTTTTTAGTGTGTTTTTTTCCCTCTCATTTTTTCCTCTTTTTTTTTATTAGCAGTTATGGGTCGACCAGTTCTATAGGCCTACAATATTTTGCACAAGGCTGAGTACAAAGAAAATTAGAAATAGGTGTCTAGATCTAAGTAAATTATAAATTGAAATGTGTGCTATTTCTACCATTTTTTTTAAAACCTTGCAAGGCAGCGCCAGCGATTGTCGAGCACACTCACTGATAACACCAACCTCGCTTGTCTGATTTTATCATGCGATCTATCTTGCCTTAATCACCGCACGCTTTATATAGTATGTCTCCTAAGCAGGAAGGCAATTCTCGGCTGTGGTTTAAAACTAAATTCCTGCCTTCAGCGTTAAAGCAAACAGCTGTGGTGTATCTAAACACCCTCTTTGTACAATTCCCAACTCATATAATTTGGAGGCATATTAATGATTAATCAGATTTTTAAATAGATCTAGTTTATCTAGACTTTAGAGAATGCAGGCTATGGGCAATACGAACAAGGAAGAAGTAGATTCATACGCCAAACAATGGCATCTTGCTCTCAATACATTATGTCTCCTTAAGCTTTGTACATACTGTCCTAAGTGCGGTTATTTTTAATAACGTTTGTAAATTTTATGGTAGATGACTTTGTCAGGCTTCATGAGAAGGTATGATTGTTGATTGACATTGTTTTAGCCAAGGCCTATGTGGTTTTAATTTTGAGTGAGAGTCCTTGCATACATGTGGCGAAATTGAGAGATTCAAAACTTTAGTTAGAGTTAGAGCTATAACAGGCATCAAGATACTTTAAAGTCTTGCTTGTCCTTGGCCACTTATATATAAGGTTTTTAAAAGAGGCTCAATTTTAGAATGCCGATTCTGTAAAAACTAGTAATTATAATAATCTCTCTCTCTCTCTCTCTCTCTTCCCGCTCCACTATATAGTTGAATCATACTAGGTTTTTAAGTAGGTTAGTGGTCTTGTGCTTTAGTCACAGTCAGACAAAACATGGCGTCAGTGGTCGAGTGGAAACTTTTTGTTGAAAGCAATCACGTGTTTTTGCTTGGTTTGTAAGACCCACAGGAAATTAGAATTTCAATAACATTTAACCTTTGGCACTGTTTTTACAACCATATATCTGATCCATTCATGAGCTTGGGTGTATTTTATGATCAAAGCACCATTACATGCATTCCACATTTGATATTTAAAGCATGTGTGGAGTCAGGCCAGTAATTTCAATATTCAATTGTAGCACATTCCTCTTTGATGGTAAACTTCACTGATTATGTTATGGCCGTTACACTTGTTAATTTGAAACCCCAAATTTTCATTGCAATCATGGGATAAACATTTGCTTGATTGCTTTCAATAAAAACAGTTTCCACTGACACCATGTTTTGCTCTGACTGTGACTAAAGGACAAGAATAGTCACTGCAGGCAGTATGTCTTGATATGACTTTGTCTGTGTATTCTCACGGAATGCTATTTATAAATAATAATGTTGGACTATCTTGGATGGGACAGAAGATGCAATGCACATACTGGCTCATACCAGCTGCACCAGAAGTGTTTTCTACGAATAATTCCTTGACTCTATTACTTAACAGCACTGTCAATACAACAACCACTGATACTACCAACAACAAAGCTGCATCAATCAGTACAACCAAAGCTCATCGACTTTAACCTGTTTCATCGGACTGAGTCACTTCTACAATCACAGATACCACCAAGCCCCCTGTAGCCAACAGTGCAACTATCAGTTCCTCTATGAAACCGCCAATTCCGCTACCGCTGACACCACTACGCCTACCTATTCAATGAAACGGGTGATCAAACTTGTCCACAATAAATAAATATAGTTAATGAGAAAAATATCATGCTAGGTTATACAAAACAAAACTAGCTTTACTCTTTCTGAATTGTATTTGATTTGATGATTAAAGAAAATGCATCAAATGTTTGATCTAAGGTTAAGGTAATGTAAGTATTTTTGTACATGATGAGGAAAGAACATTTCTTCCTTCAGAAGTTCAGTTGAGAAAATGTATAAAATGATAATTTCTGTTGAAAATTAATGTTATGAGAGAGATTAATTTTTTTTTTCCTACCTTTTAAGATTTAATGAAGTTGATTCAGTCGGAAAGAAGCAAGAGCAACTCACTTAACAGTAGCATTGATGAGAGACATTTGGATGAACCAATAAAATCTTGTGATGAAGATATTATTAGCAGTAGGAAACACTCGCAAGAAGAGGTTTGTAACTTACTTTTATTTCAAAATTTCTCTTGTAATTACAAATGATTATATTGAAAATGTATCTTTATAACAATATTTTTCAATATGTAGCTGCATTGCTTCATAAATAATAATTTCAGAAGACAGGCTTCCTAACTTGATATTTAAAAATAAAATATTGAGAGATAAAACAATTGTGCTGCAGGGTTTTATTGCGTGTTTAAAAGTTGTTGTTTTTTTCACACAAATTAAATTGTAGCACTGATCACCAATGATAACATACTTATAATGCTTTTAAAGTAAAATGGTTAAATTTTTTAAATTTTTTTGTGTTCTTCTCAATTGTTGTATGGTGCCCTAGACCTAATATTTTGAAAATTTACTTAGGGCCAGAGTCATTCTGTTTCAAATTAAAAAATTTGCCATGATTGTGAAAGTTTAACCTGCATCAATTATGGGGGATGAAGGTTTCCTCTTTTCATCTTATCTGGAATTTACGCTACTACCTTCTCCCTTAAAATTTGTAGCTTATGAATTTATTTTATGCTCACGTTAAAACTTCCTATACTATTTTTTTTTTTTTTTAATTGCACTAAACTTGTCTTACACCCACATCCATGCTATGAATCAGTTATGTATAATCAGGTTCTTGATGATATTTTATTGTGCTTCATGCAGCAATTTTCTTTGTGTTTATTTTAAATGTCTTTGCACTGTTTGGTTTGAAGTGT
This sequence comes from Elysia chlorotica, assembly GCA_003991915.1. Taxonomy (NCBI): domain Eukaryota; kingdom Metazoa; phylum Mollusca; class Gastropoda; family Plakobranchidae; genus Elysia; species Elysia chlorotica. The sequence goes on along the minus strand of RQTK01001402.1, from coordinate 28,467 downwards.
TAAAATGAAATGTGTTGTTGAGGTGAACATTTTTTCCCTCTTTCAGGACTATGCTAAAGACTGGTGCTACGAAAGACCGCGTCCTGCCACTGCAGGCCCTGCGGCAAGCCGGAGAGGCTATGCTACCAGGGCATATGGGTTGTTTGAGTCGCCTATGGATATAGAGCTGAGTGACCAGGATGATAGAGCAGAAGAGGGCAGCTGCAGTGACTGCCATGATGAACAGTATTATCACTCTTGCTGCCCTCAGTCAGAAAGGAGACAGATTAAAAGAAAAACAGCAAGGTAGCTAGAGACATTTTCTGTGGTGGGGGGGGGGGGGTAGAGAGAGAGAGAGGTATTCAGTTAAGCTAATTCAATGATGAGATTTTATAATATCTCCTGCTGAAAACAGATTTATTCTTTTCTGCCTTATGATCACTAACTTTGACTTGATACCTGACACCATTTTACCTCCAAGAAGAAACATTTTTTAACACTTTGGTGGGTAGTAAACTCTGATGAGTATGATATTTTTACACCTTCTGAATATTCAGGGTGTTTCTTGTTTTGCAACTCAATTTATTCCTCAAGTTTCATATTTGAGTTCATACATAAATTAGGTAAGGGGTGGGGGATGTAGTCACATGATCTTCTAGAGATATTTTAGACTATCTATAGACTTTATTTGATTTTATATTCCAACTACAGTGCACTGCACTTAATTTGACATCTGATAATTCTAAATTTCCCTAATAAGATATGATGAAAGAGTGCAGAATAAATATCTTTTAATTGCTTTTTCTTGCATATTTTTGTTTAATTCAACAATTAACTGCTTTATTTTTTTAATTTTTTTTTTCTACATGTTTCAAACCCAATATTTATTTTATTAAATTTGTTTAGAGCAGGTTGTTGGGTCTGCATTAGACTGAGTTATAAAAAAACTTGCAAAACTTTGTAGAGGCTAAACAAGCCAACACAGTGCACAAACACCTCTGTAAATTCCTGTCTAGACCAAAAGCAAAGCCAAGCCAAGCCACTCCAGCTTTAGCACTCTCTTGAAATAATGTATCTTCTAATTGGAATTTCCCTTAACTCGACATGAAATTTCTGGTCCCTGTAATGTCGTAATATCAGGTGTGCATCATAATCTTAGTTGGGGATAGCAAATGTTTCTACAAGATCTTCAAAGTATCCAAGCAAAAATTACAAACTTAATCTTGATGTTTACAAAGAACAATAATATTATGTGTTGTTTTTTTTTTATTTTGTTTTTTGTTGTGTGAATCCTGTTCTACTCTTGATTATTTTTCAGCTTTTATCAATTATGCTACCATGACATAGTTCTCATTGTTTTGTTTGGTTTATACTTCCAAATACTCTGAATGGGTCAATAGAAATTATTGAGAATTATTCAAACTGCACTCATTGGATAAAAAACTTTCTAAAGTTCCAGTTTGCAATCCATTTATCATGATGAAGTGATCTGGAATACCTGAATAGACACTCATAGTTTTACAAGTTGTTAATGTGCCTTAGTCAGAATAACTGTAGTGTACCATTAATCTCTAATTTGCTCTGTGTTTACAATAAGCAAATTTCTCATGCTTTATTTCAGACCAGCATCTGCCAGCGCAAGCGATTGCATGATTAATAAATCACTCTCTGAAAGTGATGCTGGTAAGGACTTAATGTTATTTTTTTAAATGAGATTCAACTATTTTTATCATCAATGCTTATTAAAACATTTAAGTTTGAATTGTGCAAAAGAAAATAATGATGCATTGCATGTCTGATTTTTATGTTTCTGTCACTCTCTCTCTCTGTCTGTCTGTTTCTTTCTCTCCCCCCCCCGCCTCTCCCCATTCCCTTCTCTCTTTTTCTCTCTCCCTCTCGCTCTCTCTTGGCTTACTAGCTAGCTTTTTCTTCTTCCTCTTCACTCTCCTGGCTTTCTAGTTTCTTTTTATTCTTCTGCATTTTCTTTTTCTTTTCTACTCCCACCCCTTCTCTCTCTCTCTGCCTCTCTTTCTCCCTCTCTCTGTTCTTTAATCTCGTTTTATTCCCTATTCCATTCTCTCCTTTCTCTCAAACACACCTTTATCCATATATCTTTCTCTGTCGTTTTTTAGATTATTCTTCATTTTTCCTTTTTTTCACACTCTCTCATTGAGGGATACTACATCTTTCTCTATCCAGTTCTAATCTTTGTGACATTACCCTGCTCCCTCGGTCTCTCTCTCTCTCTCTCTCTCTCTCTCTCTCTCTCTCTCTCTCTCTCTCTCTCTCTCTCTCTCTCTCTCTCTCTCTCTCTCTCTTTCTCTTTCTCTGTCTCTCTCTCAATCTCTAACTCTTTTCCTGGTTTCACATGAAGTTTTTGATCTTCTTCCACTCTCTTACGCCACTCTCCCTCTGTCTCTCTATTTTTCTCTCTATATCATCTTATTTATCTTTTTCTCTCTTTCTCACTGTCTATCTCTATTTGTGTATCTCTCATTTGCATAAGGGTTTTTGTGCTTTCTATTTCTTTGCTATACATTATAGTCTTTTTTTTCAAAATGGCTCATTGAGGGATACTGAAAATTTCAGTAATCAGCTTCTATTCTATTAAGTTAAGTACAAAAAATACATGGCGTCACAAAGTCACCCCTTAGCAATTATATGATTTGACAGAATGATACTTTCAGTTTATTGTTGTTTTCTTTTAAACGTTGGTTGGTATAAGTTGTAGGGAGAAGTTTTGGATTTTTTATTTCAATCCTTGGTTCGACTCCTGCTTCCAAACAACCAGACCTCTTGTTCTTTCTGTACTTCTCTGAATGAGTCAAAGCCTATTGCCCATCAAACCTCTTGATGCTGAATCCCAGTCTAAATCTAGACTCTTGTTACTCTTTCAAAGCTGGAATCTATGAGCTGTATGAAAGAGTCAAGAATCTGGCCATGAGGGACTGTGAGTGCAACCGCCAGGGGGCAAGAACATCAGGCACAGAGGTAATATCTGCCTGTTTTTCTAATATTTTACTATTAACTCCCAAACTTTAAAACAAAGAAATGATATGTTTTTCTTCTATGAAAGAAAATAGGTGTGTGTGTATAAAAGTTTGTTGTAGTTTGACAGTTCAATGTAACCTTTTGGTTTTGTGCCACATTTTATTTGGCTTTTTTTTTTTTAAATAGAACGTAGAAGAAAAGATTTTTCTATTCATCAAAGATTTCGTTGGTCTCATCATTTTATGTTAAGATGGATGAACATCATTTTTTATCTTAAATGGTACAGGGATTCTTCAAATTTGTACTCCTAGGGAGATGTTTATGTCTTTGAGGAAGCTGGGTTTGAACTGGAAAGTATTAACTTACTCTTCTTCTGATGTAAGAATAATAAATACACATAGAGGGAAACAATCATTTTAAAAGTAACACTATGTCCCTATCTTGGATGTAGAAATATGGATTCCGGTAATGAAGCAGTATTTTGTTGGTTTTTTGTTTTGTTTTCCCATGGCTTTTTTTGTGTGTGTGTGTGTGTGTGTGTGATAAAAGATATTTATTTTACATTATGGAAGAACAATTGCCCTACTAAGAATATTAACAGAAACAGTAAGTTAGTTATATGGATCAGTATGTTTTTTAATCAGGTGGTGCAACAAAAGACAGGACAATATTTTTTAGTGTAGAAAATTGTTTTTAACATTTTTTGTCATCAACAAGAAACTGAAAAGAACAAAAAATACACAATGAATAGGACATTCAATTATTTTAATTTTTAAAAATTTTCTTTTTAGCCTCCATACCGTATTCGAGGCACAAACAGATGTCCATCAGGTAAGTGCATTTCTTTTTAATAAAAAGACTGATCCCAAAGTATACTAGTTCTCTTACTGAAATTTAAATTTAAATAAGAGTACCTCTAAATTCAAATGGTGCATAAGGCATTTATGTTGTAGAAAAGATAATTTTACAACAAAAACAAATCTTTGGCGTCAGTAGCCATTCATTTTACAAACATTATTCGTTCTGGAAAGAAAGCTGAACTTTGGTCCTAACTGCTTATTTAGTTAAATAAGGAGATTACGCCCTTTTTTTTTTCTTCTGTCCATCCAACATATAGAACATAGAATTGATTTGAAGATAACATTTTTTATCAGTTCAAGACGCCAGATATCTCTAACATTAGTGCTCTAGATTGACGGATAGGAGGTCAGAGATTTGATCCTCATTCATTTGCCCATGACCCTGAACCTTTCCCCATCACCCTGCATACATGTGCGGGTGGATACGATATTTTGCTAGCAGCTTTCTGTATTGATCTTCACACTTTCCATTTCAAAATAATAAATATCAAAGCTTTGTTTTTTTTTAATTTACAAAATAATGTGCACTGAAGAAATAGGCCTAAAATCATGCTATATGAAATGCACAGGGTAAATGTTGTTCCATGTAAAAGAAAGGTTTTGAACTGAAACACATCACATCCACAGCTACTGAAATAGGTTTCATTTGTTATCACTTGCAGGAAACAAATACTTAGTCACTTTCTTTTTTTTCCTCCTGCAAAAGTAGTAAAAGATTACCAAAAAGCCAAAGCAAACAAGATAAACTTTTCAATAGAAAATAGAAATAATTATGTACTTCTATAAACTTATAGCTAAACAATTTTTTTTTCAAATTGGCTGTATCAGTTCAACACTGAGAATCAGTTAACCAATTTCAGTTAGATCAGTTTGCAATTCATTTATATTTAAATTGGTTTTCCCAGTGATAAAAACACCATTGGAACCACCACACACAAGAAATCTAGTCAAAACAGTTCCTTGGAAGAGACACCAGATGTACTTGCGTATGTGGAAAGCTCAGCCAGTTGTTGGCGAAGACCAACGCTTTCAACTCAGAAAAGAGACACAAGCCAAAATGCTTCAGAAAGAAGAAATTAAGGTATAACCAACCAAATAATTATTGTAATGAAAATCTGTTGTCTATTTGACTTCAATAAGTCCCTCTCCTTGTCCCTCTCTCTCTACCTCCCTTCCACTTCAAATGTCCTTTTCACTTTGCTTTCCTTTCCTCCTCCCATTTCCATCCTTTCATTTTCACACTCTGCCCCCTACCCCCAACCCTTTCCCCCCTCTCCTCTTACTTTCTCTCTTCCTTGGTTTAACGTCCAACATCAGCCCTATATAGGCTATACTGTAGACAGGCCCCAAGACTGACATCTAACAATTTTGTGTGCTGCCACTCACGAGAATGGGCGGGGATACCATGACTCCTGTCTCAGCCAGTCACATTATACTCACACCGACCCTTAAGTTACAGGGGACAAAAATCAAACAAATAAATGTGCTGATTGTGGGATTAGATCCACAGACTTTCTGATCTGGACACCAACGCTCTACCACTTGGATCAGTTTGCCCCCCTCTTCCTCCCTCCATCTCACCCCTTGCTCTCTCTCTCTGTGTCTTCTTTGCTCTTCCTCTCTCTCATGTAAAAATGCAAAATAATTACACCTTGCAATGTTACATTCTGGTAAGGAGCCTTCATACTAAACAGCACCATTGGGTAGCAAAGAGAAGAAAAAGAAATCGGAGAGTAAAGCGAGCTGACGCTATGAGAAAAAGAAGTCAGAGAGTAAAGCGAGCTGACGTTATGAGAAAGTCAGAATTGAGAGAGGATCAGAAAGAGGGGATCATGCTTAGTAGGCAGGGATAATTTTATTTTTAAAACTAATTTTTTTTACTTTTTTATGTTCCATAAACTTTGCAAAAACTTCAAACATGTTTTTCTCAAAAAAATTTTGGTATGGCGTGTGCCACCCTTTTCATATTACCAAGGGCTATATGCATCAGATTTTCGATATTCTTTGTTACTTTTAAAAAATAGTATTTTTTGTTGAAAAAATTAAAAAAAAAACTTGAGAAGATCATAGTAAGCTTTAGTTTCGAAAATTCATTAAAAAACAACAACTATTTTTTCAAATTATAGAAAAATTCATGCATACAGCTTTATATTAGATGTCAAACCTTGTGTTTGTGGAGTTTTGTCAAGATCAAATTATTTTTGTAGGACCAGATAGGTTTTGAACTTGTACGTTTTTAGCTGCACAAATATTCAAGATGAATGTGTTACCATGGCAACAATGTTCAAAAAATGTTTTTACATTTTTCCTCTAATTTATACATGGCGAATCTCGTTATTATATTAAAAACTGTCTAGATTAATAATTGTATAAAAATGACTCTTAGGTGCCGTCCCTCCCCCTTAATTCCTAAGTATTACATTTACAATACAACTTGGACTCATCAAACTATATCATCCATTTTCATGGTTTGTTGGATGCAAGGTTTGTTAAAGCTATGAGCAGCTCATTGTTACGAATGGCATGCCCCCATCCACATCATGTAAATTTTATGCTAATTTCAATCAATATGATTTTCCTTTTTTTTTTTTTTTTTTGCCATCCTCCTCTTATTCTATATTTTTTAAATTTGGTTCTTGCTTTTGCTCTCTCTGTTTTTGTTTCTAATTGTTCAAAGATTGAAGAACAGTCTAATGATGCTTATTTAATTCAAGGACATCATAACTAGTTTCTATGGGTGGTAAAATACTCATAAATACTCATTTATTTAAATTTTTTAAATTTGGATTTTGATCTCTGTATTCACCAGTCAGAAATGAAACAACCGATCGACAAAACTATCTTAAATATTTACATTTTTTCAACCACACACATTTCATTTATTTAAATAGTTATATTACTATACATTTGCAATGTTTTCTTCCATAGATGCCCCGCAGAGTCTATAAACCCAACACCTATGTACCACCTACAGAGAATCCAAGGTACAAGCTTAGATGGGAGGTGCGACTTGCCACTGCAAATTATGAAATGCCAGGCACAAGCAAGTGTACCTGAAACAGCTGGACTGTAATTGTGAATGACATAAACGTAGTATTTTTTTTTGTACATATTTATAGTCGATTCTTATTTATTTAAATTTTTACGATTATCAAGTCAGTATAAACCTTTTTTTAACCAAAATGTATAATTTATCAGAGTAGATGAAAGTGTAACAGCTATGAAATATTGCTTTCGAAAGATGTTTAAAGATATATGTATATCTTCAATAATTTCTAGATACCACATGTGTGATTTTAAATGAATAAAAAGAATGATTGCAATGTACTTGTTTTTTATTCACGGTTATGTTTATCCATTTTCTTAATCCTTGAAAACTTTCTGTCCTCTCTGTGAATCCGATTTCAGTAATAGTACGAACACTTCATACTCAACAAACTATTTTCCCAGCGGACAGTTATGATTGAAAGTCGTCTTTAAAGTTGCAACGAAAATGGTAAAAATAGAAAGACGTTGCAGCGAATATGACTAAAGTTGTAAAATATTGTATAATTTTAGCCTTTGAGAATCAATCAAAACAGCTAAAGCCAGTGCAAATTAAAGCGCTTTTAAAAATGTACTTTTCTGTCTCAGTACATTTGTGTTGCGACAAAGACGAATAATGCAACAATTGCATTTCAAGTCTTATGACTATACAGATGCAAAAGGTACACAAGAAAAAAAAAAGATGGAGGGAGAAGGGGTACTTGTGGGAGAGAGATAAAGGAAGGTGGAGAGTGTGTCACAAGACAAAGCAAACTTTTTTTCAGGCATCGAAAAAATTTTTGTCAGTATTACTGAAAGATTGCTTTAATCATTTGGAATCTTTTTTTTCCTGATCAAAATGTTTTTGAAAATTAGTTGGTGGGTAGGTAAGAACTATCAATCCAGAAGATTATTACTATAAGTGGTTTGAATATGAACCAATTAAGCAGAGATTGAACTAGTGGAACAAACAAAATTGAAAATGAAGTCTATAGGAGAAAAAGGTGTAAGAATGTGTATGCCTGTTAAAGAATGAAAAAGGATAGAAACATTCAGAGAGAGCAACATACAGACAGGCAGAGACAGAGCGACAAAAAAAATATACAGAGGAAGAGATGAGAACCAACTGAAAATTTAATTAGGTTTTTGCTAGTTCAGGCAGACAGGTAAAAAAGTTTGTATTCAACTTCTAGAGTATCTGTGCACATACCACAGCGTTGGTCTCTCCCATTGAATCATCCTTATTCATATCCCCTTTGTTATCCTCATAATACACCATGGCTGTCTCAATAATTTGTTTTCTTTAGAACCAATTTCATGAATGTTGAAGTTTTTTCTAGCGAGATTAAGACAATAAAACTGGTCCCGGTCCTTTAAGGAGTATCAAAATGCACTGGAATGATAACTCTCCTAAGTAATTTATATTTTGAGTTAAAAAGCTCATGTATACTATAATTTTAACGTTTTGAAATAGCAACCGACTTTCTACACCTTCCAAGTGTCTGTCTGCCTTAATGGGAAAAATTCAAGTACACAGAAAGTTATTGTGTTTTCATAAACTTTGCTAAATTTTCCATTAAATTATAGAAAATTTCTAAAGAGTCGCAAGTTGTGATAGCAACTTTCTGCGGGTACTACTACTTCCTAAATAGTTAGTCAAATACGAAGTCTATTGAAGCCATGAATATCATAAGTTGCAAATACAGTGAGATTGTGTCCATCTACATGTACCTAGATGCTGTTGACCCATTCACTCCATTACTCCTCTCTACAACTTTCAACTTGCCCACAAACTTTGCCTTTATAACTTAGTTGTTGTTGTTGAGTTGGTTTAATGTCCAACATCAGAACTTTATAGGCTATATTGTTGACTTAATGACTCTGACAATTTTATGTTCTGTTACATATTATACAGTTTTTTTATTTTATTTTTTTTTTTTTAGTTTTTCATATTATACTTACACTTTTTCAACCATTATTTATTTTAATTTTTTTTTTTTTAATTTTTTATCTTTTGCGTCTGAAGACGATGTTCTACCCCAGGGCCATTATATCTTAGAAATATATATATAAAGATCCTTCCCTGAATACATTAAATTATATTATTAAAAAGGTGGTAGTATCGCCATTACTCAAGATTGCTTTTTCATTCTTTGATTTCTTTTTTTTTTTGTTAATTAAGGACAATTCCTGGTTCCTACAAGTTGGCCTTATTTGATCACTTTTGTAGCAATATAAATTTAACAAACTTAATGCCTACAGCCATATTCTTAATGAGAAGCTGTAGGCCTAAAAATGGACCGTAGCCTACTTTTGAAATTTAAATTTAATCAATGGAAACTCATTTTTCACATTTTCTTTACATCTGCTCCAAGGAAGGACCAAGGGCTAATATTTGGTTGTAAGTCTGCTTACACAAAAAAATTGTATTCAATTTGTTTATATTTCAGTAAGATTCAATGGTTTTATAGCTTGATGATGCATGCATACTCTTTATTGGTTTATTAATATTCAGAACTAGGCAAGAAATTTGATCAAAAGACAAACTACACAGCAATTCATAATAATAAAGAAATTTATTATGGTGTAGAGTTTGTGTTTTTGATCTTTTTACATGAAAATTTAAAGTAGTTTCTCTAAAATTTTAAAATGGCTTAGCTAATCTTAGACTAGGGCCATGTAAAAATTTTGATATTCACTAGATCTATATAAGTGTTTTGGGATAGGTTTTTGACTCTTCTTGAATATCGCTCCTAGATTAAGTGGAGAAGGGCCACACTCAACAATACAGCGAACGTTTGTTCCAAACACAAACACCAAAATTTATATATATAAGATTCATATCACTTTTATTTTTGAAAGGACTATAAAAGATACAACACTTATAAATTGCATTTTTGTTGATCTTCGTACTTTTATCTCAAAAGGATTAATTTTTTCATTAACACCTAGGCAAAAAAAATTGTTAATTTTAAAGGAAACAATTCAAAAATATAATGGTTGCGACCATTTCCTATACATTCTTTCATCCTTCTTTGGTCTGGTGTGAAAATCTTCTGGTCTCAAAGTGTTTACAAATTTCTGTTCCTTTTCAGTAGAATGCATCTCTTCCAAAAGTTTCCTCTCAATCTTTTCCAAAGCAGCCACAGTCAATACCAGTGTCTCATGCTTGAGCATTGAGTACACATTCAGACCTGAACATAAGAAATTAGACATTTATGTAAAACTTTTATTGTTAAATCTGTAACATTTTGAAGATAGTCTTAACCAAGATTAAAAGCCACTTAGGAGGGCCCTAGTAAAAGTAGTATAAATTAACCTGTTATTTTTATGGAGCCGAGTCATCCACATGAGGCTAAAAAATGTAAATTTTGCAAGAGAGATAATTTTGTGTTGTTTTCACTTAACTTGCACAACCTAAAACTGCAAATTTCGCTACAGAAGAACTCGAATACAGTACACCTCGGACTCAAGGAACTAGCAACTTCATTTTCAATAGTTTGTTTGATGCCAGGATTGAAGCCTCCATAGACCCACACTACATGATTTTGTAACTAGATGGTGTTGAGCTAATGACACCCCCTACACTTTTCCCTTTACCTCTTCTTTCCTAAGCTTACACACACACACACATCCCACATGATTAATGGCTACCTTTTCCCTCTGATCATGCTCGGCGATCACCCGTAGGCCGCCAGTCCCCCCACCCAGTTCTTACCTTGCTGCTTGTCATTTTTATTCTTTTACTGCAAATTACACCACATGATGTCGACCCTCACTTATGGGAGTATTGTTATTTTTTAGCAATGAGTAGGCAGATATTTGATTGTCTAGTTTTAGAGTGCCTGGTATGCAACCGTGCTAGCCTGCCCACACTCTGGTTCGTTTGATACCAAGAGTTGTGACATTATTTCGTTGGATAAAAGGTAGCTAAATAAAGATAAAGAAGAAGAAATATTGGGGATAATTATAAAATCTTTGAACATACAGTGTTCTTTGAGTCTAAGTTGATTGTATTCGAGTTCTACTAGACTACGAACTCGGACTAAAAAAACATCCAACGAACACATAAAAATGACCTATTTTTCTTGTTTGTCTTTAGTAAATTGTCTTCGATCTGAGTAATTTTTGGAACTTAGTAGTATTAAAATGCTGCAAACATGCACACGCTGTGTGAGGCTCTTTGACTAACTTAAAAGCTAAAAAGAAATAGAATATGTTGTCTCCTTGATAAAATACGACTGCTTTTTACAAAGGTATAGGGAAAAAATTGAAATGTTTATCTTGATGGTTATAACTAGGGATGATCACATGTCTCCAAGTCCAAAGAGGTTTGGAGGAGTATAGATTTAGTAAAACTAATAAAATAAAGGACCACTAGGGGTAAACTGCAAATCAATTTAACACGCTCTCTTAGGACGTAAAAGAGGAGTCCCTTTTTGAGAAACAAATTTGGGAAGGGGAAAAAAACAGAATAAAATATATATTTCAGTTTGTAAGTTTAAGACAAACCAAACCTAACATTTTTTTATCACGTCAGGAAAGAATTTGAAAAAGCTGACTATGGTTATAATTTTATTACCATAAGAAGGCATTAGGCTGAAACCCTCATTTCCATGTACAGACACAGCAATGTTATCTGGCATCACATCAGTGCTGTAGTGTAAAAAAAACAGAAAGAAAAAGGATTACAATTTAAATAAATTATTACAGAAATAATCTTTCAAGGCAATCATCTCAGTATGAAATACAAATTATTATGTAAAACCAAATCAAGCTCTTGTGATCACATTCATAATGTGAGTTCTTTAGAAAACAAATAGGGTTAAAAAAAAAAGATTTAAGAGAATAAATCACTCTTAATGTAACCATCTTGTCCTGCATTAATGTTTTATACACTTTAAATTTGGCTTTATTTAGTAACTTGGATTACAATATAAACATAAAAAAAAACAAAAAAACATAACATAAAAAAAGATATAAGGAATGTTAGAGAGGATTAAAATCTTGTGGAGTAGAAGAAAAATACCAAACAAACAAACAAAAATGTCACATACACACACATTTTTAAATATTAAAGATTATCGTAAAATCTTCTTCCAGTCATAAAAACCTTGTTACATCAACAAAATCACAATTAAGTAACAAAAGAATATGTTTCAAGAACTGAATACAGTAAAACTTGGTTATGGACTCTTATCAAGATCTTTATCTGGTTTTACACATACCATGTGTCTAATTGTTTTTGTTTGTATTTGCAAGTTACATGCACTATTTTAATACAAGGAAATAAAACGTAATGGTTTTATTCTGTTGAACAGACCCAGATCTATAGAGATTATCAAATAGTATTAAGTCCGGGCTTGGCTGTTCTACCGTCTAGCATTTCGCAAGGCAGCTTTGTTTACTTTAATAATGTGTGTAACAAGAGTTAGGTGTATCTTGCGGAGGTTGGGGTTATTATTAATGTCAGCGACCGCAGGAAGAGATATAGGGAGAGTGACTGGGCTGAGGCACTGACGAATTATTATTGCACTTTCGAGGTGCCGAAATGAGATGTTTACATGTATTTTGCACCTTTCTCAATTTTTTTTTAAAGTTGAGAATGGGTTTAGAGCAGATCCATTCCTGAACTTCTTTAACCAGGGTTAACTGATTTAGGTTCTCGTTGTTTCCAAATAAAATTATAGGGCGCACATAGAGAGAAAAACAGAGATTTTCAAACCTATCTTTATTTGCAATTTCATTGGAAATGGTGACTGCTATATGCAGATTATGTGTATTTCTCTATGGTGAGTTTGTGAGACAGTGCTTATTTACTTACAAATATAATTAATTTAAGGACACAAAGCTTAGAGAGTGGATAGACCTTAAGTGACTCAAATTAAGCAAGGAGAATCAAATAAACCTGATCAAGACTTCTATTTTTATCTAGTTAACATCTGTTATATCTCAAATGGCTTGGGAGAGGTAAGAACACACGAATAAAAAACACTTTTTACCTTATGCCTGCATGTTTAAAATTTTTAATTACACATAAATACACATTTACTATCCTTAGTTGACTTACTCATCTACAAACAGGACTGAGTAACCCCAGAATCTCACATCTGCCATTTCTGCCAAAAACTGATGTTGGAAAATGAAAAAAAAATGAAGAAAATATAATTTTCAATTGTCAATTTTTTTTTTTTTTTATCCTTGCAACTCAGATTACAAAAAAAAGTTTATAAGTATTAAAATTTGGTCTGCAAAAAAAAGAAAAAAAAAGAAAATGGAAACTGACACATATTTTCGAAATTTGACAATATGCTCATAAATTAGCTTCAAATGACAATAGTCAACTTGAATTTTAAAATGATACTATCAATTACATTCTATTTCAAACACACATTAAATTGACAATTTAGGAACATCAGTTTGTAAAAGTGAAAGCACTTCAAGTAAGTTTTTTTTTTTAATTAAATGAGCATTACAGTGCAATGGATTAAGAATGATTTTCAAGTAAGTTAAAACAAATGAATAATGAAAGAATGGAGGTACATGTGCTGCAAGTTTAGCTGAATTGAATTGTCAAATCCTAAAAAAAAAAAAAAGATCTTATGAAAATGCATACCTCTGGGTCTGCAGACGGAATATCAAATGAATCCACAACAACCAAATCATTCTGTAAAAAAAGACAGAAAATTTCACCTTTTTGTGTGTGACTATAGTAGAGGTAAAATTAAAATGTTCCCTAGTAATATGGTAGCACTTTATATAATGACATTCAACTAGCGGAACATTTACGACATTTTGCCCATCTGTGATAATTTCTCGCACCCATTACAAAAAAAAAATTTTTTTTTATAATAACAAGTCAACAGATTACTCTAAATTAGAAGAAGAAAAAAAAGGCTTTAAAATGGCACTTTTAAAATTGAAATCTATACACAATTAATCATACTACAAGGAATGTTCCAGAGGTAATTAATAAAAATGTTGTTAGTTCAAAAGTTTCATTTGACATACTTATGAACAAGATGTACCAACTTCTTGGCTATGTTTCAAAAAAGTCTTCAATGCATTTGTGCTAATGTGATGGAACAGAACCACAATTAAATGAGACCTCTATTATCCCATCAAAAGAGGTAGAGAGAGAAGACAGAAAGACAAATGTATTTTTGTAAACAATTGATTTTAAGAGCTGACCTGAGCATATTTACAAGACAGGGCTGTCCTCAGACCCAGACCTCGCACCGATCTTGGCAGCATGTGGAAATAGCTTTTGGGACCCCTGGGGCCATGTGCTTTAGCACCTACAAAGGTGTAATTGAAAAGAAAATGAATAAATAATTTAAATTATGGTGAGTGAAGCTTGTTTTCACGGAACCATTATCAACAGACCAAACATAATTTTAATTTCTTCAAAAGTGATCTCATTCAAAATCTGAAATTACTCCTAGACCAGCATAACAATATTTTTATTTGACTTGACCCAAGACAAGGATCCTTTAATCATTAAAAAAACAAAAACAAAGAGATATCCCAACATGTGATCTAATTTTTAATAAGTCCAGGCTATCCAAGTACCTTAATGAGCTTCCTATTAATAATCAAATGAAAATCTTCATGTATGTAACACTTGAGGTTCCATTGTGAATAGTCAAAGAAACAAAACATATTTACAATAAAGTGACAACAGTTTGCCTCTTGATTTGTTTATAGTAGCATCAGATAATCATATTTTAGCAATTGTGAACAACATAACAATGTCTACTGCATGTAACACTTTAAGAAAGTTGCATTATTAAAATCTTTTTTTTTCAGAAGTTAAAGAGAGTAATAAAAAGTTTTTAGATATTTCACTGCTTTCATGAATCTTTATCTCAATCTTATTGTTTCCTCTGCAATTAGCTCCTAGTCCTACAGTTTTCAATGCGACTTCTCTGTTATGAAATCAAAGAAAATGTGGCCACAACAATATAACTCATTCTAATCAAGCAAGTTGTACTCCTAGAGTAAGGACGCAATTTGCACCAGGATGAACCTATTATGATAATGGAATTCAAAAGCTAGGACAATTATTGTTTTACTAACAATGTAAAGATACAAAATTTTGAAAATATAGAAGCTTCCAAATAAACAAAGGAGAGATTGAGAATCCAGAAAGAGAGATAGAGGAAAAGAAAACAGGGCTGGAGGGGAAGAAAGATAGAAAGATAGAGTGAGGGAGAGGAGTGATTTTATGTGACAATGCTTACCTCGTATCCATAGAGGTGATCGTATGCTTCCATGCCGTGCTTTGCCCAAGCCCTTCTGTGGCCATGGCTTTCTCCCACCTCCTCTCAACTCTGCACGACTTTTTTCAAAGTTATAATCCTACAAATATTCAAAATCTCCATTAATTATTATAAATGATTCTCTCTTATTATTTGGCAAGGGATGGTGAAATTAATATAAACAAAAACAAAAAACTGCTAAACAATCAAATAAAAAATAAAAGAATTTAAAGGCGTAAAAGCACAAAAGAAAAATCTTTTGTCAAACTAAGAGTAGCTATGCCAGACTAACAATAAAAAATTCCCTGTATCTGAGAAAGCATTCATAAAATGTAGGTGTTTCTTCACTAAAAAAAAAAATTCCATTAAAAAATACTTACAATGTGTCTGTACATTTTCTGCCAATGAATATTTTGGTGGAGCACATCAATCCTGAGAGGGAAAAAAAAAAGAAAGATCATAAATGTTTGTAGAGCTTTCAATTAACTATTAAAAATAGTGAAAAATTAAACATTAATAGTGGGTAATGATTACTGCTTAACCTTTTTGTTTCATTTTATAGATGTAGCTGTTGACACCTTTTACACAAATTAAAGACACAAGGGGGAAAAAATGGTATTAATAATAAAAAATAAAAAAATAATGTATCCAATGAAAACTAAAAAAAAAAAAAAACAACTCACAACAAACAAGCAAATAAAAGAAACTGAAAAAATGTGTATTGGAAGGTTAAATTAAATGCAAAGTTAAATTTTGTGAAATAAAGCTTAACATACGGCAGTTAAGGTGTGGCCCTTTAGTTTACAAGCTCGTATCACAAACACACAGATATATATGTCTTTACCCACTGGAACCAGTGTGCTTCTAGAATGTGTGTTATTTTGGCATAACTAGACCCTTGTTTTCAAAACATTTGCGCTATAGTCTTTGATTGCCATTTGAACCTACTTGAAGGCATCATTGAATCCATTATATTTTGCTCTTAGTGCAACTGACATGTCCAAAATGTGTTGTTTGTGTGTGGCTGTGCGTCCTTTCTTCTTTTCACTATGTATGATGTGAGTTGCTTGTACAGCTGTGATGTATCTATGACAGTGGTTTCAAATAAAGGACCGCCTGGCGCTCTGCACAGGCACATTCCACAGACAATGCACTGCGCCTGGCAGGCCGGGCTTAACAGGTGATTGATTGGCGATCCGCCCACTGGAGATGGATGCCTAGGGCTAACCCTGAGAGCAAACTAAAGGGCCACATTTTCATACAACTGTGAACAGACCCTTTTAAGTTTTTATTTATTTTTATTTTTAAACCTTCTATTGAAATACTTTAAAGAATAACAAATGCTTAGCTCACAAAACAAAAGAAGTACCTTGGATACACAGCAAAAACATCCGGATGGAGGTCCAGCATCCCAAGTTTTTTACCCTCTAATGAATCCATAGATTCCAACCATGCCAGCCGTGGATATGTGTGTTTTACTGGGAAGTGGAGGGTGCGGGATGTCATCACTGGTTTCTGAGAAGTCTCTGAATTACCACCTGAGATTCAAATGAATGAAGGCAGAAATTGTAATAAAAACTAGCAACAAATTATATTTTGAGCTATCACGTTCGACAAAAAAACAGAAGTCACCTTTCAATTTTAGGAAAGACAACAAAAAATTGCTTGGATATGAATGATAAAAGAATTTAGAAACTTCCTATCATAGTTTTGAAATCAGTCCGGGCAATATGGAAAACGGTTAAATATGCGCTCAATCAGAATAATTATATACATGTATATTTTGTGCACACAATTGGAGAAAACTAAACAAATATTTACAAGCTTTTCTTAGACTTAATGGCACAAGAGATTTAGAAAAAAACATACATGTTAAAAATTACAACCTCAGATGAGTTGATAGAAAGAACAAAGAAGACAGTAATATTACCCTCAGAACTTGATGCTTCAAATGAATTAGAGGATTCGTGTCTGTGATGAAATTTTAAAGATGAGGAGATTGGTGCCTGAAAAAAAAAAGAAAATATTGTAGTTTTGTCCATACAATCAAACATACCTTGGATACACAGCAAAAACGTCTCAATTGGAGTTGTTAAAAAGTTTTTATTGTCAAAAATAGTAAATTTTGAATTTTGAATCTTGAGTATCTCTACAGTTACAAGTTTCCTCATCATTAGCTGCAACCACTGTGAAGTTGATCGGGAATTAATTTTACTTAGCCAGAAATAAAAAAAATTTTAAAAACAGATCTGGGTCTGTATGCAACTTGCACGATTATTTTTCAAATTAACTACATAAGTTAATGGTATGGAACTGTTTATACAACGCTCGGGTAGTTAAGTTAAGCTAGGCTAAGCTAATAATGGACATTTTTGCTGACCCAGCGTGAACTTTTAGACACTCCCAACACCACACACACATACTCACTTTGCTGCTGATGCAACTACATTAGATTTAGGCTCATATATCATGAAGTTTCATAAATTTTGGCTGAATTTGCTTTGCTGTAATTAAACTAAGGCACAGTCATAGCTTCTCATTAATAATAACGCTAGATCTATCTCTACATGCAAGTTAAGATGTAGATTTAGGTTTGCAGCAGTAGAGGATGCAAATTCCATTGATAAAAATTACCAAAGGAACACTATTCTGTAATGTTTGATGCATCGAAAAAGTTTCAGAGAGGCTAGAAATTACTTTTAAAAATTGTATCATTTGTAAACTTATCGCTTTGTTATTTTTTTAGACACATCAAACAAATTTCAGTCAAGAGATTTTCAACATGTCGCAAAATTGTCGTATCTGTTGCTTTTATCGCACGCTGAGCTATTAAGAAAAGCAACGCGCTGATTGGTTATGTTATTGTCTTAATGGCTGTACGACAAGATTTCTCGAACTTAATGATTTCAGGTACCAGTTGCATCAAACTTAGCGCGCCGAGACCTCCTTACGATAAAACGTACAAGCTAATGTAGAGTTGGATACAGGCCCTGTCTTAAAAAAAAAAAAACAATTCTACAATAAAATTCATATGTGTAACAGTAACCCTTACAGCAGAGGATTCAGAATAATAGTGAAGACAATACAACATGTAAACATTAGATGTATCCAATTTTTACCCAACAGTGTAATTTAGGGGAAAAATGACAACAAAAAACTTTAAACTCAAAGAGTATCTATAATATATATATTTGTCTTCGTCTCAAACTTAGACATGCAATCAAATCCAAACCGCTCCGTCCTAAAATCCCAAATTTTACAGTAAAATTACAAATGGGCCAGATTAAACTAAAAATGTATTTAAAAAAAAAGAACAGACACAACAATTACTGCTTCCTCCGATTCCTTGAACAACAAACAAATTGAAAGTGCTATAAATATTGATTCTTTTTTTTTTTCTAAGTGTGTGCGCAAATTTAATGCGCACAGTGCACCGTTTTCTTAGAACGCTTGGTTAATTATTAATTCTGATTATAAATTATTGAGCCTACTTTTATTTGATGCAACCTCTTCAAGCAAACATATTAAGTTCCTTAAGTTATAGATACTGAATATACACAATTTTGAGTTCAGCACCTAGTTTAAATTTAGCTGTAATACTTTAGTTTTGTCCATCCTACAGTCCCCAAGAATTTCATGGTTCCCAGCTAGTTCAGTTATATATTTTATAATTTAAAAAAAAAATTAAAAAAACAGTTCTTTTCTTTGACCATTTCTCAATGCCTGTAACAAAATTGTTTTGCTGAAAATCTATCTATACACAAGCTGTATAAGTTAGAGATCTTTAGCAGGTGATTCTGTATTGACTTTGCTTCTGTGTGTATGTCTAACTGAGAGATGTTATCTGAGCACATGGCTGGTGACTAAGGCCAAGTTTGAATGTACTTGAGTGTGGCTGCAAAGTCTGAGCAACCGAGTGAATTAACAGGGACAGTTTGTTCCATTAAACAATGCCTATCAATAAAAGCCTATATTTTCTAAAACATGATCAGCTACCGAATCTGCAATGCAGGAATTTAAGTGAAATTATTATGATTAATTTTTTATTCTTTAAAGCATCCATTAAGTTTGGTTTACTTCTAAAGACATTAAGATGTTTATTGGGGACCAGACACCAGGGGAAGTGGTAAAGCTGGTACAGATGTACCAGGATCAATAAATCATAAGGGGAATATTTCATATTGCCCATATACCCTAATGCTCATCAGTCAGGTCAGAGAACGTAGATGTCACATATTTATACACAAACTGTCAAAGACTCATTGTTTGAGCAATGTAGTTAGCACAGCACCCACATAAACCTTTGTCTGGTCATTGTCATCGAGTTATCATTCCACAATGAGCAACACGTCACACCTTTTCATTATTTGATATTAGCATAAAACCACTTGATCCTCAGTAAATAAGACAATGTTTACAGTGACAAAATGATGTCATTACTTCATCCTCAAGTCAAACTCCAATATTGGATGCCCTGCAGCCCTGGGGTTGGAGAACTAAAGCCTAGTATTGGGCTGAGTGCAGTAGCACAAGTGTTTTCAGGGCAAAGCCTACATCTTGGAAAAATCACCCCAGAAAGGTAAAGGAACAACAGTGCTACATGCTTGAACATGCAATTTTACTGTATCATACGTTAATACTGCAGTTAATTTTTAAAAGATTATTTGCAATATTGTGTTCATTTTTTCAATTTAATAGAACATACACATTTTAATGAGTGTTCTAGATTTAGATTCTAAATCTATAATATCCAGGCCTTTATGATTGCAATAAAAATACTAAAAAGGAAACAATCACTTGGCTACCCAAATTTTTACTTTACATTATATAAAGATCTTTTCATTTCAACAGTCATGAATCATAATCTAGACCAAGATCTAGATGTGGCACAAATTTACCTGAAAGCCTTGAAACATTCTGCATTTGGGGCGTATAATAATTTGGGGCTGCATTGTTATTTTACAGCACACATTTCTCAGAATTGTTGAAAGCGACATTATGAATGTTGATTAGCCCAACTTGGAAATGATCAATAACTTTTCACAATCAGTTTGATCTAGCTGACAGAAGTTAGCGCATTATAATCTAGAACTTGTAGATCTAGACCTGATTATATATCTAGATCTAGAATCTATATATCTAAAATTTAGATTATAAATTATATATTAGAATCCTCAACAGATAAACCTTGAACTGAGTCTAGATTAGGTTTAATTTTAAATCATCTAGAGATAGAGATCTAGATCTAGATTAGATCTAAAGATTTAAAGTACATTACATAAAAAGAAAATTAATAATAGAATAAATAAAATCTCTGCAGTGTCATTTGATTTATATCTAGATCTAGATCTTAACTATTATCCTGTGTTGGGTCTAATATAGATCTAGATCTATCTGGGTTTTTTTTTTTTAGATCTCTCAAGTCTCAATGTCTAGATTGTCTTTCGCACTTCGCAGGCTGAGGCATTGGCACTCGGCAGAATAATCTACCCTTGAGAGTTTCGTTTTTGTTCTTCAATCAGTCATTGTTTTGGTTTTGCTTTCGTTTTTAGTATGTTCGCAATAGTCAGTCGAAACTTGCTAAGCAGTTGGCGTTTGAGTTTTGTTGCTGTTTTTGTTTTGCTTTGTTGTGTGTGTTCTTTCTCTTTGTAAATTCATATTTAAAAAAAAAAAGTCTGGTCTGTGGAGGCAACATATAGGCCTAGGCCTACTTATTCTGATCAAAATAATATATAGGCACTACATGTAGACATATTTAAACATTTATCATGGGATAAAGGCGTAATGGCATTGTTCATTAAATTGAATAACTCAATAATATTATACGTATTAAGTGTATTAAGTAAAAAAATAAATAAGAGTGATTATATTTGAAAAGTTGAGGGAAAAAAGGGAAAATGTTTATAAACAATTATGTAATATGTAGGCCTACATTACAAAAATATCTAATCGCCTGTGAGTCAAACTTGGAAGTAATCGAACATGCTAATGATATTCAATATGATCCATTCGAGCAGTAATACTAAAAAAAAAAAAAAAAAAAAAAAAA
>RQTK01001401.1:66550-87507 GCA_003991915.1 Elysia chlorotica | reverse complement strand
CTTTAATACTATGTGTCTCCATTATTTTAATACTATGTGTCTCAATCACTTCAATAATATGTGTCTCTATCACTTCAATACTATATGTCTTCATCACTTAAATACGATATGTGTCTTCATCTTTAATAATATGTGTGTCTCAACTTCTTTAATACTATATATGTCTCAATCATTTTAAGAGTATTTGTGTCTTCATCACTTTAATACTTTATGTGTTTCTATCTTTTTAATACTATATGTGTCTCAATCACTTTAATACTATATGTGTGTTTCCATGACTTTTATACTATATGTGTGTTTCCATGACTTTAATATTATGTGTCTTTATCACATTAATACTGTATGAGTCTATATCACTTTTTGTATTTTGATTTACTTAAATACTACCTTTGTCTATTTTTACGTCTATACTTTGTTCACAACCATCACAATACTGTACAGTTAACTATCAGGGCTCGATTCCAGGCCTTTTGCGTCGGAGGCCGATGCTCTACCTTAGGGCCACCGCGCCCTTACTTCGTAGAGGTAACACATCTTCGACAAACATATTGTGTACAATTTAATCACGTATTGGTGTCACCATTACTTTAATACCCTGTGGATAATAACACAAGATTTCTATTACAATAATGCACAGTGAACTGTCAACCTGGGTGGACCGCGAGCAAATTCTCTGGATCTTGTGTGAAACTTTACAACGTCGCAAAAACCTGGGAAGAATCTCGAGGTTCTTGTAAAAAAGAAGGAGCAGACCTACTCAGAATTTTGACAGCGAAATGAACGCCTTTATCGCAAGTAAACATTTTACGTTTTGGCGTCAGTGGGTTTTGTTCATTTGTTCTTTTTGTTGTTGGTTGATTTTGGGTATTGTTCAAAGCCTCATAAAACAGGCCGGAAGGCACCGAAATTTTCTTAGTGGACTTATATTAGCGTAATAGTGATATATGTTTAGTGAATCTATTGCTACTGCTATTTCAGATTGATAGAGAGTAGTTATTGTTAAAGCTACTCAGCCTACGGTAAGGTACTCCAAAGGTACGAACAATGCTAACAAATGTATCCCACCCTGCGACAAACACCAAAGCGATAAGAAGCAGGAAAACTCCAAGGTGGTCCAGCAGTAGTATCAGTTGTACAGCTGCTGGTCCGCTAGATCCAAAACTATTCATTCAAGACACTAACACGGGTCGACGTTTTCTTGTTGACTCTGGGGCCCAGGTCTCAGTCGCCCCACCAACTTGTTTTGAGCGAAGCACGGGTCGGACTGGTCCGTCGTTGAAGGCTGCGAAATGTGGAATTTTCACCATCGTTTTATTCCGTACGCTGCAGAACTACTCCAAACACTATATTGTGCGCTTAAAAAGTCCTAACGTCCACAAACACTAAATTGGACGGACGAATTGGACAAAGCTTTCACCTCACGTAAAATTACTCTTGTCAAAACTACCACGCCCAGTCACTGCGTGGTCAATACACACATCTCCCTCTCAAGCGAAGCCTCATAACGGGAAGTGGGGGCAGTTCTCTAACAATAATGTAAATGATGAATTGCAACCATTTGCATTTTTCAGCAAGCAGTTTCGACCACTAGAAATTATAAACCGCGAGCTTTTGGAGTTATAACTTGGCACTCGACATTTCAGGTTCTCCTTGGATAGACGACCCTTCACCGTGTACACAGACCACAAACCCCTTGTCGGTGCCATGTCTAAACTTTCTGACACATGGACAGCACGCCAACAACGCCACAGGATTTCGCATGCCTGGCACATTATTTACGTGCTACCACATAGAAACCTTGCGGATACACCAGGACTCTTGTCTCAGCCGCTCACACTATACTAACATCGACCCAAACTGTAAAAGTCAAACAGCGAACAAAAAGTTATGTCCAATCGTGCATTTTGGATCGAGAACCTCCCAATTCAGAGACCAACGCTTCACCACATGCACTATTTCATCCCCTGTCATATTTGGACTGAGACTATAACCTACACTGAACGTCACTAGAGTCATAGAGAATGGTGGAAGATTAGATACGCACACAGATCAATGTGTGGACCGACAAACAGACAGAAAATATATTAGTTTGGGGAATAGCCCATGTATAGAGGGTAGACAGAAGTAATACAAAGGGATGATAGAAACAGATACGTAAAGACGTTCTTTAGAAGTTTAATTGTGATACAGCTGGTTCAAAGACAATTTTATTCAATCATTACTGTACAGAGTCGCCTGCATTGAAGTCGCCTAAAACAGTGACGTCAAACCGCGTGACGTAGAAGATTTTCAGGGAAGCCTTTATCACAAGCGCCATCATTCTTGTCTATAGTTTGCTCAGATGCTAAATAAAACATTTTAGGACGCACATGATATTGTAAATAGATATAACTAACTACTCTATAGCGTCCTCACACGGATGTCCCTTCCATGAATGCGTTACAAATGGATATAGGATTAAAAAATTAATCAAATAAACGATTCCCTTTGGCCTGAAATAACATTTGTCAATAATTACACCACACACACACACACATCTGTAATTGATTGCTAAAGACTCGATAACTCTTGATAGCGGCCCTAAACAAAGGGCGGTAATTAGGACTGGTTTGGTTTACAGAGTAGCGGCCCTTGTCGGCCGCCCCGAGAGCGATACCCCGGGACTGGCCCGAGACGGGCGGAACTGAGTGTCCGAGTCCCCTGGGAATCCCCGCAGGACATGGTAATCGATCTTGGAGTGTCAGTGCTACTTAAGTCTCGATGGTCTTTTTTATCTCCGAGTTTAGGGGAGTTCTACTTGACCTAGATCTACTTCAAAGGCTGTTAGTTTTCTCTACATTAATTCAATTCTGTAAAGCCACTCAACTCAATTAGGGTTATTGGCTACACATTCTTTTTGCCTTCTTTGAGGATGTGGCTCTGAAGACTTATGAGACACAGGATATCGTAACAACTTTTAAATCTACTATGTCTGGAGAATGGTGAAGAATGCAAGATGGAGGCTTTGTTGGTGCGATAAATAGGACTTTACTTAGTGTTTAACTGCGACAAGATGGCATTTAAGGGAAGATCAAGGTACATAAAAGCTATGTTGAAAGACATGTCATTTGATCTTAAACATAGATATTATTTATCTCTTGTTCTCATCTTTGTCATTGTTTTTTTGTTGTTGTTGATTTTTTGCTCTCTTTTTAAATTGTGTTAAAATTGATCCGAAAACTCAAATTAATGTGGAAACTGCAAGACTTATAACTTTAACTCCCCTTTAAAAAAGTTCATTAAGGAGTGTAATTTCATCACTTTAATACTATATGAATCTTCATGATTTTAATATTGCATTAATTGTCTTCATTACTTTAATACTGTGTGTATATTTATTACTTTAATACTGTATGTGTCTTCACCACATTAATATTATTAATTTTGTCTCCATCATTTTAATGCATATGTTTCTCCATGACTTTTATACTATATGTGTGTTTCCATGACTTTAATATTATGTGTCTTTATCGCATTAATACTGTATGAGTCTATATCACTTTTTGTATATTGATTTACTTAAATACTACCTTTGTCTTTTTTTTTACGTCTATGTTTTGTTCACAACCATCACAATACTGTACAGTTAACTATCAGGGCTCGATTCCAGGCCTTTTGCGTCGGAGGCCGATGCTCTACCTTAGGGCCACCGCGCCCTTACTTCGTAGAGGTAACACATCTTCGACAAACATATTGTGTACAATTTAATCACGTATTGGTGTCACCATTACTTTAATACCCTGTGGATAATAACACAAGATTTCTATTACAATAATGCACAGTGAACTGTCAACCTGGGTGGACCGCGAGCAAATTCTCTGGATCTTGTGTGAAACTTTACAACGTCGCAAAAACCTGGGAAGAATCTCGAGGTTCTTGTAAAAAAGAAGGAGCAGACCTACTCAGAATTTTGGACAGCGAAATGAACGCCTTTATCGCAAGTAAACATTTTTTTTTTAATTTTGGCGTCAGTGGGTTTTGTTCACTTGGTCATTTTGTTGTTGGTTGATTTGGGGTATTGTCCAAAGCTTCTATAAAAAACAGTCCGGAAGGCACCGAAATTTTCGTAGTGGACTTATATTAGCGTAATAGTGATATATGTTTAGTGAATCAATACTATTGCTATTTCAGATGGATAGAGAGTAGTTATTGTTAAAGCTACTCAGCCTACGGTAAGGTACTCCAAAGGTAAGAAACAATGCTAACAAATGTATCCCACCCTGCGACAAGCGCCAAAGCGATAAGAAGCAGGAAAACTCCAAGGTGGTCCAGCAGTAGTATCAGTTGTACAGCTGCTGGTCCGCTAGATCCAAAACTATTCATTCAAGACACTAACACGGGTCGACGTTTTCTTGTTGACTCTGGGGCCCAGGTCTCAGTCGCCCCACCAACTTGTTTTGAGCGAAGCACGGGTCGGACTGGTCCGTCGTTGAAGGCTGCGAAATGTGGAATTTTCACCATCGTTTTATTCCGTACGCTGCAGAACTACTCCAAACACTATATTGTGCGCTTAAAAAGTCCTAACGTCCACAAACACTAAATTGGACGGACGAATTGGACAAAGCTTTCACCTCACGTAAAATTACTCTTGTCAAAACTACCACGCCCAGTCACTGCGTGGTCAATACACACATCTCCCTCTCAAGCGAAGCCTCATAACGGGAAGTGGGGGCAGTTCTCTAACAATAATGTAAATGATGAATTGCAACCATTTGCATTTTTCAGCAAGCAGTTTCGACCACTAGAAATTATAAACCGCGAGCTTTTGGAGTTATAACTTGGCACTCGACATTTCAGGTTCTCCTTGGATAGACGACCCTTCACCGTGTACACAGACCACAAACCCCTTGTCGGTGCCATGTCTAAACTTTCTGACACATGGACAGCACGCCAACAACGCCACATGATTTAGCCTTTATTTCAGAGTGTACTACAGACATAAGGCATGTGTCAGGGAAAGTCAACGTAGTCGTAGACTGTTTGTCCCGCCCGTCTATAGACAAAGTTGTACATGGTGTAGACTATGCCGCTGTCGCAATCAATGCTCAAGTCGAAGATTTAAATCTAAAATAATTCCCAACAGGTATCACAAATCTTCAAATCTTGCCCTTTCAGATCAACGACATCATATATTCCTTGCTCTGTGACGTATCAAATGCCACCTACGCCCTATTGTACCCTGCATGTATACTATCAACGTCAGGTGTCCGAAACCTTTCATAACCTTGCGCATACAGGTGTGTCAGTCAACAGTAAAGCTTTTTGCACAAACATTCATTTGGCATGGCCTTAAGAAATAGGTTCATCAAATGAGCACAAAAATGCCTTTCGTGCCAGAAATCCGAGATTCATACACATGTACAGACGCCAGTTATAAACATGCCAGGGCCTGTAAAGAGATTCAGCCACATTCACATTGATCTCGTGGGCACTTCACCTCCTTAAGAAGGTTACACTCACCTTCTTACAATCATTGATCGCACTACACGTTGGCCTAAGAAAATTCCCATTAACAGTGCGTGTACCCCAGAGTGCACCAAAGCCCTCATTAGACGCTGGATGTCCTGTGTCACTGTTCAGACAAGGGTTCTAAGTTCATACCAATACTTTGGAATGAGATAGTTCACCAACTTGAGGTCAAAATCCGCAGAACCCCCTCTTAACATCCTCAATCAAACGAACTTGTGGAAATATTTCATCGCACATTGAAGCCGGCGCAAAAGGCCCGGTTGGAAGGGTTAAACTGGACGGATCAACTGCCTTGGGTTTTGTTGGGTCTTCGGAGGCCTCGCATCACCATCTACTGCGCGTGTATTTGGTGAACAGCTGACAGTACCTGGGCAATTTATTGGCCCATCGTCCTTTCCGACCACTGCCTGAACACCGAAGCGGGAAATCTAGTGTCTGATGAGGGTTTTGGTGCACTCCGTTCATTGAGAAAGTAGCACATTTTCCCACATGCAGTCATGGAAAATCAAGAGATACAGTCCCAAAGTCTCTTCATGAAGCTCAGTTTGTGTTTGCTCGTCGTGACAGCCACCGAGTGCCACTCCAGCAGCCCTATAATGGGCTATATTGAGTCATAACTCCAATTAATAACATTTTCACCGTGCTGGTTGGGAACTGAGAAGAGGTCGTGTCCACAGATTGTTTAAAGCCAGCGCATGTCGACCCTACTGGATCTGTAGTAATTGCCCAGTTACTACGTCGTGGTCGTCCACCTCTTCCCCATGGAAGAACATACAATCTGACCAGAGCACAGCTCAAGAACCAGATCATTCATCATTACATCATTACAACCGCCATCTAAATTAGTCCAATTGGGACGTGTCATCCACCCTCATCTTGTTTTGAGTGACTATAGTGTAATACCAGTGGTGTGGCGTCAAGGCATCTTGCAACTTTATTAACCACCACACTGGCATAAATTAACACTACCTAGCTACCGGTGCACCAAAAACTTTACTGCTAGAAATGTGAGGAGTTACGTTCTTTTTTCTTCTCTAGGTTATGAAAAGAGGACCTTGCTTAATTCTTAACTTGATTACATGTTCCACGGTTTCAGAATATAAAAATGTATATTTCAACATTTTTTCCACTTTTTTGTTGTGAATTAAATCTTAATGTAGGATAACGAGACTATACGAAATTACATTCCTAATACATAACTAGGATGAATTAGGCACAGGTAGAACATGTTACTTTTAGAGTTAATTTAAAAGCATAAAAACATCAGTGCACATTAATAGGTTAAAAAAACTCATACTTCTCTATTTTAGAAACCCTGGTGTCCAATCATGCATCAATGCCTGCCTACATCGGGTTAAAACGGTTTAGATTCCAGAAAATTTACACGTGGCGAAATGCAAATGATCAGGTACGTCTTTTTGTATTAATGAAAATGAAAAAAACCCACAAAAAGTCCATCTGTGTTGGCTATGTCGAGAAAAAATGTCCAATCTGGATGAGTAAAAAGGATATTCTCATTTATCTTTATATTTAATGAAAGAGTGAAGTTACACAGGCAAAAATAATACAGAGGGTTTAACGTCCAGCGTAAGGACTTTATATGCTATATTGTGGATGGGATTCAAGGCTAACGTCTGATAATTTTACGTGCTGCCACATAGAGACAGTGTGCGGGACGATGGCCCCTGTCTCGCCGGTCACATTATACTGACACCGACCTTACCAGTAGTGGAGACAGACATACCTCCTTTGTCAAAAACCGATATTCCACTGTAGGGCTACCACCCCCACCCACCACTCGATCAAGTAATGAAAGTGTGAAGATTTAAGCAAGAGAAATAACGGTAATTTTGACATCAACCTTTTCACATCACAAGAATGTTTGTCTATTCCTTGAGTGCGCTTTATTTTGGCGAAATTCCCAAAAACAAATTATAAAACGTAAATGCTTTGATTTTGTTAGTGTTTCGTAATAGAAGGTGTGCAGATCGATACAAAGAAAACTATGCTAACTAAAGAACTTATCAATGCGTGCAACATTTGTACCGTGTGATGGGAAAAGTAAAAAAAAATCAATAACTATGAAGTTATGATTGGCATTAAGCCGAATGATGAACAAACAAGGCAAATTTTAGTACTTTTTTTATAAGAAAGAGGTGTTGTTTTTTAATTACATTGAAACATTTGCAAAATGTTTTGGTCTTGAGAACGAGGAGCAAATCGGCTATCTCTTGATTTAAATATTTGAATTATTTTGTTCCCTTCTCCACTCGCATTTGCTCAAAAGAAGAATATTTTAAAGCACGTGAAATGAGTGAGAATGATAATGATGATGATGATGATGATGATGATGATGATGATGATGATGATGATGATGATGATGATGATGATGATGATGATGATGATGATGATGATGATGATGATGATGATGATGATGATGATGATGATGATGATGATGATGATGATAATGATAATACTGGTGATGATGATGACGATTATAGCCTTTACGATAATGGTGATGGTGATGATGCAAATGATGACAATCATTATGTCAAGGGTGATGGGGTTGTTGATGATAATGATGATAACAATGACCACAAAGAAAGCTGGTTATCGTATAAAATCTAGTAAAAACCTAAATATACACTCCATTATCTTTTTATAATCTTTTTTTTCCCGATCGTACAGGGGGATTTTATTAACATGTCAACAGTGGTACTTGCGCATCAACTCAAAACAGAGGATTGTGTCGTTATTGACCCTTCTTCTCCACCGCTGTGGATTCCCGTTGATTGTGCTCTCACTTTCGAGTATTTATGTGAAAAGGGTCCAGGTATGCTTTAAAAATCAAAGAATTTTTTCGGACCTTTTGATGGTATTCGCTTGTTGTTGTTTTTTTGTTGTTTTTTTATCACCTTTCTCTCTTATGTCGGAAAACAGAAAAAAATATTATTTATATTTGTTATTTGTTTTTTGCACTAAATACCATTCCGCTTTAAAGAAAAAGAAAATAATATAGTTTAGAATTTATAAATTAACTTGACTCTCGCCAAACCTAAATTTTTGCATTACCATTTTGTTTAAGAAAAAAAGTGTGGCATTGATTTAAAAAGCAAAACAAAAAATACTAGGCTTGTTTGTTGTTGTTGATTTTTTCGTTATAAACATTTGAACAAACATGTGATTCGAGGAACCCTATTTCTTGTGTGGTCCACCATTTTGGATTTTTTAAAAGAAAAGTTGAAGACTTAAAAGCTTTAATTTTATTATACATAACGGAATGTTTCCTATCAAGGGGCTCTAACACCGTAGCGTATCAACTGGGACAAAACTTGCGCAGCGTGATGGGAAAATGTTAAGCTATAAATGCAAAAATTCCTCTTGGTGAAACCTCTCACTAGTTCATAGTCTCTGGTAAAACTCATGTTTCCAGGATTATGCCCTTCAATTTGGACGCCCAGCTGGCATTCTGGGACGTGTATCGTGCTGTACCGTGTCCAGAAAACCTGGTTCCAGGCACAGGGCATTTGTCACCGCCTGGAGGCAGAACTAGTCACGATATTGGATGATAAGATGGATCGGTTTATTCACGGTTTGTTTGTTTGTTTGTTTGTTCTTAGTGTAATAGTAGTGATAGTTATAGTGACAGTAGAAGTAAGAGATGTAGTAGCAGTAGTAGTAGTAGTAGTAGTAGTAGTAGTAGTAGTAGTAGTAGTAGTAGTAGTAGTAGTAGTAGTAGTAGTAGTAGTAGTAGTAGTAGTAGTAGTAGTAGTAGTAGTAGTAGTAGTGGTAGTAGTAGTAGTAGTAGTAGTAGTAGTAGTAGTAGTAGTAGTAGTAGTAGTAGCAGTAGTAGTAGTAGTAGTAGTAGTAGTAGTAGTAGTAGTAATAGTAGTAGTAGTAGTAGTAGTAGTAGTAGTAGTAGTAGTAGTAGTAGTAGTAGTAGTAGTAGTAGTAGTAGTAGTAGTAGTAGTAGTAGTAGTAGTAGTAGTAGTAATTAGTTTATCTATAGTATCCCTAAGAATTTAAGTTAGCCAGCATAAATAATGGAATTATGATGCAGAAAAGCAGTCCAACAACTATAGAGGCTTAAAAAAGATGGAGCTAGACCTAGGGACCAAATAATAATGCCAGTAACTGAAGGAATAAGGTGAAAATAGGTTAGAAGGGACAGCCACAAACCTCCGAGTAGAAGGTGCGGGTTCGATTCCCGTCCCTATTATCAGTCTAAAATGTGTCTTTGTCTACTTGTCTTATCTGTTGGTCTGAAGCTAGACCTAGATTTGTGCTGTACATCTAACCTATATTCACCTTATTTCCTAAGTCACTAACATCATTATTTGGTACCTAGGTCTAGCTCCGTCTGTTGAAGCCTCTATAATTGTTGCGCTGCTTTTCGGTATCATAATTATATTATTTATTCTGGCTAACTTTTTTTTTTTAATTTTTACGATTTTTTCCAAGCGTTAAATCAAAATTAAAATGAACAGAATACGGAATTCACAATAAATATGTTTCTAAATTTTAACGATTTTTCACACACGTTTGAATGAGACCAAAATAAACATAATGCGAAATTCACAATAAATATGTTTCTCATTGTTCACTATTTTTTTCCTCACGTTTGAATCAGACCAAAATAAACAGAATGTGAAATTCACAATAAATATGTTTCTTATTATTTACTATTTTTTTCCACACGTTTGAATCAGACCAAAATAAACAGAATGCGAAATTAACAATAAATATGTTTCTTATTGTTCACTATTTTTTTACACACGTTTGACCCAGACCAAGTTTCCTCTCAGCCGGATAAAACCTTCTGGATAGGTTTAAATGATCTCGACATGGAAGGCGAATTTCGGTGGCCAGACAGATCAGCTAAGGTATAATGGCAAGCCATCGTAAAATAGCAGGAAGGCGAATTTGGGTGGCCAGACAGATTAAGACACGGCATTGTAAAATAGCAGGAAGGCGAATTTGGGTGGCCAGACAGATTAAGACACGGCATTGTAAAATAGCAGGAAGGCGAATTTGGGTGGCCAGACAAATTAAGACACGGCATTGTAAAATAGCAGGAAGGCGAATTTGGGTGGCCAGACAGGTTAAGACAAGCCATTGTAAAATAGCACGAAAGCGAATTTGGGTGGCCAGACAAATTAAGACATGGCATTGTAGAATAGCAGGAAGGCGAATTTCGGTGGCCAGACAGGTTAAGACAAGCCATTGTAAAATAGCAGGAAGGCGGATGTCGGTAGCCAGACAGATTAAGACATGGCATCGTAAAATAGCTGGAAGGCGAATTTCGGTGGCCAAACAGATTATGCCATGGCATTGTAAAATAGAACGAAGGCGAATTTCGGTGCCCAGGCAGATCAGCTAAGGTATAATGGCAAGTCATCGTAGAATAGCAGGAAGGCGAATTTCGGTGGCCAGACAGGTTAAGACAAGCCATTGTAAAATAGCTGGAAGGCGAATTTCGGTGGCTAACCAGATTATGCCATGGCATTGTAAAATAAGACAAAAGTGAATTTTGTTCGCCAGACAGATCAGTAAAATTATAATAGATAGACATCATAAAAAAGGCTAGAAAACTAATTTCGGTGGCTAGACAGGTTAAGACATAGCATCGTAAAATAACAGAAAGGCGAATTTCGGTGGCTGGATGGATTAATTAAGGTATGATACATGGCAATGCATCGTAAAATTGCAGGAAAGCGTTATTTGGTGGCCAGGCATATTAGTCGCAAGATAGATCAGTAAAGATATAATGACAAGGCATGGTAAGATAGCAAGAACTTGAATTTCGGTGGCCAGACAGATTAAGACAAGGCATTATAAAATTGCAGGAAGGCGAAATTCAGTGGCCAGAAAGATTATGACCGGGCATAGCAAAATGACAGAAAGGCGAATTTCGGTGGCTAGACAGATTATGACAAGATATCCTAAGATAGCAGGAAAGCGAATTTCGGTAGCCAGACAGATTAGTTAAGGTATAATACATGGCAAGGCATGGTAAAAAAAACAGGAAAGCGAATTTTGGTGGCCAGAGAACATTTGACAAGGCATCGTAAAATAACAGAAAGGCGAATTTCGGTGGCCAGGCACATTAGTGCCAAGATAGATCAGTAAAGGTATAATGGCAAGGCATGGTAAAATAGCAGGAAAGCGAATTTCGGTGGCCAGAGAACATTTGACAAGGCATCGTAAAAT
The DNA here is from genome assembly GCA_003991915.1 of Elysia chlorotica. Classification (NCBI taxonomy): domain Eukaryota; kingdom Metazoa; phylum Mollusca; class Gastropoda; family Plakobranchidae; genus Elysia; species Elysia chlorotica. The sequence continues at coordinate 75,789 of RQTK01001401.1, read as the reverse complement.
AACAGAAAGGCGAATTTCGGTGGCCAGGTACATCAGTAAAATTATAATGGCAAAGCATCGAAAAATAGCCGGATTTCAAATTTCGGTGGCCAGACAGGATGACAAAATCATCGTACAATAGAAGGAAAGCGCATTTCGGTGAGCAGACAGTCGAGTTACGGTATAATGGAAAATGTTTATACAATAACAGGGAGGAGAATTGGCTCAAGTGGCAGAGTCTTTGTCTCCATATATTACAACGTTATGGCTGTTTTTATACGTGCGGGTTAAAATCATATTATGTAATGAGTCTTGTTCTAAACTATTCAGGTTGCGGTTGGTGTATAGTGACCAGCTCCAATGATAGAGCCATGTTTTAAGGGTTTGGAGGTATGCGAATCAAATGTCACAATTGATCAAAACTTTTTGTCTGATGTCGTTTTACTAGTAGTTAGGTCGGTGTAGGTTTAACGAGAACGATTTAGACTGGGATCCAGCTATCCCCGCCCTGTCTCATGTTTGGCAGCATCAAAAATTTTTAGACGCCAGTCTAGGTGGCGTTCACAATATAGGCCACATGGGGCTGACGTTATACGTTAAGCATAAAATACTATGTATGAATTAAAAAAGAAACAGGCAAACTAACAGAAATAGACAAAAACTTTCGAAACAATAAGTATCAAATATTCAATCTTAGATCTCTTGGGGGCTTTAAAAGCACCCCCACCTTCTAAAAAAACCGCGCGCGGGGATTCAATAGTATAGGCAGTCGTGTGTGTTCATATACTCTTTAAGTATTGCTTTGTCATAGCTATGCTTAATAATAATATGCACACTTCGCTTTTACTCATTAAGTGCACAGATTTTTCCACTTTGTTGAATTCGGCCCCGTGTCACAACGTCGTAACACACTTAGAAAACCTCTGAACTTAAACAATTTGGAGATTACAAAATTTGTACATGCGCACCCGTTTGCACAGGCGGAGTTAAAGCTCTGCTATAATTATTAACTTAAAGCCTGCTATAATTATTATGTTCTGACATGCGCAAGAGTGCTTTGAGTTGAGTTGGTTTTTAAAGACCAACATCAGCATTATATTGGCTATATTGTGGACAGGCTGCAAGACTGACGTCTGACAATTTTATGTGCTGCCACACACGAGACAGGACGGGAATGCCATGACGCCTGTCTCAGCCGGTCACATTAAACTGACACCGACCCAACCAGTAGGGAGCGAAATCGCCTTAGCTCGAACCACGGGCCTTTTGCGTCGGAAACCGATGTTCTACCCGAGGGCCACCACGAGTGAGAGAATTGGTTCCTGTCAGTGATATTCTTTTTAGAGACTAGATTAAATAAGCAAGACGTCGGTCTTGGGGCAAAGCAGAATCCTCCGCCAGTGGAGATAAGACCCTCACTCACAGCTATGCGCTCGCTGTTAGCTTGAATTTGCCTTTTTTGCCATAATTTGACAAATTTAACCATCTACCGGAAGTCAGGCATCAGGTAAGTGAGGGTCTTATATTGTTCAATGTACGGCAACAAACTATTGTCGCGAAAATATGATGTGTGCGGCAAAGACATTAGCCCGTCTAATTTTTAAGGTCAATGGTTAGTTAGTTTTGGCGGAGTCAGATGTGTTAAAATCGAAACGTTTGGGTGCGAGAGTTCCAGGGTTTAGTGCAAGAAAAAGAATATTGGCTCATTTGTTCGATCTTTTAGAAGTCCAATCTTTTTAAAACCATCTAGATAGGTTTTTTGTCTGCCTCTCTATCTTTTGCGTCTTTTTTACGTAAGGCTAAATTTTCTATAAATTTATGTCGATTTAGATCTCATACAAACTTCATTGTCCTTCTTCCGAGTTTTTTTTTTCAAAGACATATCTATTCTTGCATCATCTAGCACAACTTTGTTTGATCTCGTATCCTTCCAAGATAGTCTTAGAGCTCTTCTAAGGTGACAACCAAAGGACTGTAAGTACAACATCTCGGTAGCCTACGACTTGACGTATGCCTTCTTATTTTCTTATTCTTATGACTTGTATGTCTTTTTATTCTCACGACTTGTATGCCTTTTTATGCTCACGACTTGTATGCCATTTTATTCTCACGACTTGTATGCCTTTTTATGCTCACGACTTGTATGCCTTCTTATTCTCACGGCTCCTTCTTATTCTTATAAGTTGTAGTATGCCTTCTTATTCTCACGACTCGTCATATCCTTTCTATATCTCACGACTTTTCGAAGGCCTTTTTATTTTCACGACGTTCATCTGCCTTCTTATTCTGCTATTCTCACGACGAGTTTTGGGTCACCGCTTTGGGCTTATTTAGTACGGCTATTCATTGCACCTACTTAACTTATTAAAACTAAACATTTTTTTAAATACAACTGCTGCCTGTTTTTGATTTTCTCCCAGGTTGAGTACACCAGGTGGGCAAAAAACAAACCCACCATAGGCGAACAGGACTGTGTTATGATCAACTCCAGGGGATTGCCTGGATGGCATGACTCAGTTTGCACAGAGACTAGATTCTTCATCTGCGAGATGGATTCCAGTAAATAACAATGTTTTTTTATGTGTTCTCTATAGAGGGAGGGAGAGAATTTTCTCCTTTTCTCCGGGTTTAACGCCTCGTAGGTTCCCCTGTGGGGATCCTATACGGCGACAGGTGGGGGAGGGGGGGGGGGGGCAGAAGACAAACGTTCAGGATGAAGGCAAGACATGATATTCTATTACTACGAGGCTGGTCCTCTTATGTATGGTGTTACCTAATTTTGGAGGTTCTAAAGTGGAAAGGGAGGATAGGTTGAGACAGATAAGACAAACCTTCCCTTCCACGCTGGAGGGGTGGGTAAGGTTAGGTTTAACCATTTAATTTTCTTTTTAGGAGTGAGGGGGGAGATTAATGAAATATGTGCTGTATGGTATGGCTGTATAGCTAACGTTTTATATTTGTTGCTATTATTTTTGTATATAACTGTCTTAAGACCAAGGCTTCCCAAAACAACAGGCAGGGTTATCGAAAGTAATAAAAACCCAACCATTTGCTTTTAGAAACAAAAGAAGTAATCGCATTTAGATATAGAGCAGGGTACACTCTACCTATAGAAGGCTTGAAGATAGACAGAAAGATACCCACTGAGTTTAGTTTTGTCCTTACTATGATACTAATTTAGGAAAAATAGAGTACCATTACACTTGCTTTACGAACATAAGTCAACTTCAGTCGATTCAGTGACTTTCCCTGTTTTATTATGGTAACTTCATCTGGGCTCCGGTGGGTTGGGATGTAGGTGTTGTTGTTTTTTTAATCATAAGAGGATAAGCGGTTAACCGAAGTCCAAGGCTTTGTATGTTTGTTTGTTTGCTGTTGCTTAGCGTCCATCGTCGCCACTATACATACCGTATTGTGGACGGGCTCTATTTTCAACGCCTGACAATTTTACATATCATTACTCTTTCTCAGCCGTCACATTAGTTTGACACTGAACTGAGGGCGTGGTGGGTATTTATATTTTGTTTTAAAATGTGGTTTAAATAAACTTCACCTTGTTCTAGAGGCTTAAGGGTTAAATAGTTTAAACAGAGTTTAAAAGAAGCTGCGTTTTAGTTCCTTGAATTTTGTCACTCTGATATATATATATATACTGAAAAAAAGGCTCACTTGTGTATGTTCCAAATGACTCTGACTGCTGCTATACTTGGAACTTGTTGTGTGTGCATTAGTTTCGACATCAAGGAACTGCAAAGCGGTGGGATTTTACACCAAATGTTCGAAAAAATTATCTTCTAATCAACTCTATGGAATGTATTGACACGCAAAAAAAAAACTTAAATCACTGCAAAAAAAATTCAACTATAAACAATCTAAAAAAGTTCAAAGAAAGCCACGGCAGGCTAGGTTGAGCGTCAAAAATTTCTGAAGTGGCCGACTCTGAAGTGTAACTGCAAAGATGTAAACGTTTTAAATAGACAAACTAAAAACATGAATATGTTGATGAATCCTTTTCAGCGTTCATTGGCTTTATATAACTATTTTGTTAAATAATTTACTTGTCATCATTATCATCACAAAAAGATCATTATTATTGTAATCACCATCACCAGCATAATTATCATATTCATTGTCATTCTGATAATCACCGATACTATCGTTTTCATGATAGCAATTTCTTTTTTTTAAACATCAACACTATCATAATGCTTATCATCATTACGATTACAATCATTACTATCTACCTTCATTACCATTAGCAAAAAGACCATTATCATTATCACCATAAACATAAGCAATATCGTTGTTATTATAATCATCACCATTACCATCACGATCACCATCATTAATCAATATAATTATTATCCACCATCATTACTATTCATCATTATTAGACTATCCACCATCATAAATAGACTTTCCATTATCACAAATAGACTATTCCCAATCATTATTTCCCCCATCAATACTAGCTGCAATCATTGTTATCTTATAATCATTACTATCCACCATCATTACTACCCACTATCATCTCTAAACTATACACCCTCGTTACTATCAACCATCATTACTGGAGTATTCACCATCATTTCTAGCCTATTCACCACCATTAATATCTGCCATAATTACTATCCACATTACTAAGCTTTCCAACATCATTACTATATACATTTATTACTATCCACCATAATTTCTATCCAGTTCACCACTAGACTATCCATCATCATTAATAATCACCATCATTACTATCCACCATCATTATCATTCACCATTATGCGTCACCCTTACTATTCACCATCATTATTATGCAGCACACCTACTATCCACCATCATTACCATAATTTTTATAAAAAATCTACCATCCTTACTATCCACCTGCACAATCATTACTATCCACCATTATTACTATATGGCATTATTAATATATAACATAGTTACTAGTTACCATCATTTTTTACAGCATCATAACTATGCTTTTCACCAACATTGCTATCTACAATCATTACTATTCTACATCTATTACCATCCACCATTATTACTACCCATCATCACTACTATCCACCATCATTAGTATCCATCATCATCATCATTATCCATTCATTATCACCATCATTACCACTATCGTTACTATCATTATTCTCAACATTGTCATCTCCATTTTTATCATCATGAAAAACGCAAACATTATCGATATCATCATTTCTTTAATCCTAACTACCATTATCAACATATTTACAACAGTTAATTTCATCCGCATCAATATTAACATCTTCATCATATTTTTATCATCAATCGTTGGTCGCATCGTTATCATCGCTGTTTTGTATAATTTTTGCATCATATTAATGCTAGTTACTCACTTGTCCCATATTAACTTTGTTCCAATGTTTGTCCTCTGGTTCCATATTGACTTTGTTCCAATGTTTGTCCTCTGGTTCCATATTGACTTTGTTCCAAATTTTATCCTCTAGACCCATAACTTTCTTCCAATGTTTTTCCACTAGCCCCATAATTTACTTTATTCCAATGCTATTTACCACCATTACTATCCACCACCATTACTATCCACAATCATGTCTATCAACCATTAATACTATCCACCATCATTACTAATCATTATCAAAACTATCCACCATCATTACTATCCACCATGAACACTATCCACCATCATTGCTATCCACCAACATAACTATTCATCATTATTACTACCCACTATCATTATTATCCCGGCACAATAACTATCCACTGCCAATACTAAATGTCATTATTAATATCCACCAGCATTATAGGTGACCATCTTATCCACAAACATTATTATTCAGCACCGTTTACTATCCACTATCATTAATATCCACGATCATTACTAGTCACCGTCATTACAATTCACAGTTATTACTGTTCACCATCATTACTATTTACTCTCATTAATATCATTCTCTACAATCATCATTATCTACCAACATAACTATCCACCCTCATTACTATCAACTATCTATACTATCCACGATCATTACCAGCCACCTTCACTACATTTCAACATTATTACTATTCACCATCAGCACTATTTACTATCATTACTATTTACAATCATTACTATCCCCCAACAAAAACTATCCACCATCATTACTAGCATAACTATCCACTAGCATTACTATCCACAATAATTACTATCCACAATCAGTACTACTTACTATCGTTACTATCTACACTTGTTACTATCTACCAACGTAACTATCCACCATTCTTATTATTCAACATTATTACTATCCACAATTATGACTATCCACCATTATAACTCTCCATCATTATTGCTATCTGCTATCATTCAATACCCGTATTACAACTATCCACCATCCATACCATCCCCTATGATTATCATAATTACCATTATCGTTATTACCAACAATGACAATATCATTATTATCTTGACCCTAATTACAATTATCATCATTATCATCAGAATAATTACTTTGATCCGCATCATCATTAACATCTTTACCAAATGTTAATCATCACCATCATTTGCAACAATGTTGTTTGTACTTGTTCATTATTTTTTGATATTATTACAGTACATGTATTAATACTAGTTCCCCTCTAGTCCCATATTAACTTTGTTCCAATGCTTGTCCTCTAGTCCCATATTAACTTTGTTCTTATGTTTGTCCTTTAGTTCCATATTAACTTTGTTCCAATGTATGTCTTTCAGTCCCATATTAAATGTGTTCCAATGCTTGTCCTCTAGTCCCATATTAATTTTGTTTCAATGCTTGTCCAACTCAGCTTGTGATAAAGGATCGTTCGGAAAAACTTGTTCCCTGACATGTGATGCCCGATGTAACCCAAGTGACGGTTGTAAGAAGAACGGGGATTGTATATCATGTCTGCCAGGACTTAAAGGTCTCCGTTGTCAGGACGGTACGGGTTGCGTTGTCTTGAGTTTGTTACCTAACGTCATCCGTTAGAACTATGTAGGCCATATTGTGGACGAGTTGAGTTGAGTTGATTTCAGTTTGTTACTTAACGTCCTCCATTAGAACGATCTAGACTTTTATATGGACTATTTGAGTTGAATTGAGTTCAGGTCAGATTCTTACTTAACAGCAACGGTAAGAACTATGTAGGTCATATTGTGAACGGTTAGAGTTGAGTTGAGTTCAATTTGTTAATTGACGCCAACCGTAAGAACTATGTAGGCTAATCCGATTAACTTTATTTTGTTGTTGATAAACGGTGCATCGATATTCGGTAGTTCTTGTTTTTTTGGTTACGAAGGTATTGGTTGTTTAACTTATTCGTTTTGTACATAAATGGTAATATTACCTATAATGATGTTTTGTTAAGCTACGTTTTAGTGATAATCGTTCGGTAATTTGACAATTTCTTTTTCATATTAACTTTCCCCCTGTTACGGTGCTTACATGCCGTGCGCGTTGATACTGTTTGTGTGAGCACCTTTTTGTTTTGATAAGCAAACATTTCTTTTGAATTTTTACAAATCACAGATTTCATCTTTGATGCATTTTTGAAGAGTCGCCAAAAATGTGCGATGTAAAACGGTTAAAAGTGCTAAATATTGCAAAGATATTTTCCAGAAAATGATTATTTTCCTTCAAAACGCTGAAGATGTTGTTGTTGTTGTTGTTGTTGTTGTTGTTGTTGTTGTTTTTGTTCTTGCTGCTGTTGATGTCATATTTGATGTTGTTGTGTTTGCTGTTGTCGATGTTGCTGTTGTTGTTATTGATAATATGTTGTTGTTTTTGCTGCTGCTTTTGTTGTCGTTATTGTTTTTGTTGCTGACAATGTTGATGCTACTGTTGTTGTTGTTGTTGTTGTCGTTGTTGCCGATGTTGTTGTTGGTATTGATATTGTTGTCAATACAGCCTGTGATCCAGTAACTTACGGGGAGAGCTGTAGCCGCATGTTCAGCCTCCACTGCGCTGTCTTGTTGTTGTTACCGATGCTGTTGTTGATGCTGCTGTTTTTGTTGATGAAGATGTTGCTACTGTTGTCAATACAGCGTGTGATCCAGGAACGTACGGGGAGAGCTGTAGCCGCAAGTGCAGCATCCACTGCGCAGACTCTGCGACCGGATGTGACAAAACAAACGGGACCTGTCTCCAGGGCTGCCGGGAAGGATATGAAGGGGGCCTGTGTGATAAACGTAAGCTCAGGATGATGATGATGATGATGATGATGATGATGATGATGATGATGATGATGATGATGATGATGATGATGATGATGATGATGATGATGATGATTATGATGATGATGATGACGATATAGGCCTAATACTCTTAAGGGTTTGAGTTGGTTGCTTTAGCTCAACGCCAGCACTATATAGGCTTTATTGTTGATGCACTTTAAGACAGAGGTATGACATTTTATCTGCTGCCACACATAAAGCAGGGCGGAGAGATCTAAACTCTTGTCTCGGTAGATCACATTATTGTGACACAATAGTACGGGGACAAAATAGAACAAAATGAATATATTTATAACCATCTTCCAAGCCCGTCCCATATTTTGATTTATCTCTGTCTTCCTCTCGCTTTCCTTTTTTCTTTTTTTAGGGTGGGGGATAATAAATTATTCTCAAAAAGGAAAACAATACTTTTTGTACTACATAATAATGTTCAAGATCCTACAAAAGCTAGCCTGTGTACGTTCTGTCAATTTGGGTCCAGTCTTTCCCATCTAAGTAAGTGCTTACATACCATGAAAAGTAAAACCAGTATTTTTGGCTAACATGATATCCGTCCGGACGCTCTAGAAAAATCTACATTACTTAACACTTAAACGGGCCTTTTAGATTCCTCTCTCTCTCTCTCTCTCTCTCTCTCTCTCTCTCTCTCTCTCTCTCCACATTACTGATTTGTCCCATCTACCTAGATTTCCACCCTTATCACTTCGCTGATCTATATAATTCAACACTGCACTATCACAGAAATCGATGAATATTTGCAATACCATGTCATTTTTTTAATGCAGTTTTCATAAGGATCTCAGAATAAATTATTATGTTAAACGCAATTCTGATAGAAAGACAGCCCATACGAATGTTTCAGAATAATAATATTGAACTTATCTGATGAATTTATTACACATTTTTAAAAGAAGATAAGGGTGTTTGTTTTTTTTAAGAAAAGTTGAAATCTATCTTATTATATTGTATATTTTTCAATTAACGTACAGGTAACTAGACAAAAAATGTATTCCTCGTTCTCTACCTTTCTCTCTCTCTCTCTCTCTCTCAC